>JBAMJV010013737.1:0-14960 GCA_037951105.1 Echinarachnius parma | reverse complement strand
CTACAGGGAGGGTGAGGGGAGGGGGGGGGGGGCGGGGGAGGGGGGGGGGGCAAGGGGCTAGGGGGTGATTCTACCTGTGGAAATATTTGAATGAATGAATGAATGAATGAATGAATTAATAACTTTACTACCGATATGTTCAAAGATACCAAGATAACTATCATGCATAAGAAATGTAACAAACAAACAATTGGTAAATGGACCCTACAGAAATAGTAATTATTGCTAGTGGGACGTAGGACCCTTTTGTACATGAATAGATAATATATTTACATTTGAATAAGGCAATAAACTTTAAATAAATAAAATAAAATAAATACAAAAGTATTGAATAAAGTTAGGTATTTATCCTTAAATTGCTCCTCCGTATGTGTGGTGTGCGCCTGCATGTGTGTGTGTGTATGTATGTGGTGTAGTACGTTTGCGTGTTTGTGACTGTGAGGGTGCGTGAGGCATTTTAATAAAGGGTAATATTTTGAGCATCAACTTTGAATAAGGCAAATTGAGCAATAACAAAGGAGTTCAGTTACAAATCCCAGGTCACTGGAAAATAACTGTCAGCACAGGGCAGTAAATAAGAAAGCACATAAAAAGAGAGGTTATACCATAACATTTATATTAACAATGGCCTATAAATGTTTTTTTACTGGTAGCCCTTATTGGGGAAGCAAAATTGAAATCGACAAGATTAAAAACCACCCAAAATAACAACACAAAAAACTCACAATGTGTATTCCAGTTGTTTTCCCAGTAGCTCTAAAAGTATAAGAGAGTGAGTTATTATATCTAAACCTCCTAAGCTCCGAGCTTTTGGTGGCTCTCACTGGCGGGACAGTGCTTATTATCTTTGGTACAAGTTTTTTGAATGGGAGAAAAAACAATTTTCATGTTTGACTCATGATGCCCATGCCATTGACTAACTTTTCCTCCTCTTTGAAAAGGTGGGGGTGGGGAGACCCCCACCTTTTCCCCTCTTTTTGCCTCCCATGGGTCGAAACTGGCTACGCCATTGGATCATGATACTCCCATAGACCTTGAGGCTTGGTTGGTTGTCTGTGTACCTATATATCCATGCATGTAGCTAGCTAGCTCTGGTATCTTGGGTACTAGTGTTGTGTGGGTAAAACTGTTTTCATGATTTTCCCATGCATGGTGCCTACATCATGAGTAACTTTGACCCCCATTTTGCCCGGCCCCCCTCTCTGGCCCCCCCCCCCCCCCCCCCCCCAATCTGGGTCAAACCGGGCTGCGCCGATTTAGATCATGATCGATACTCCCAAAGACCTGCGTTGGTTGACTGTTGTTCCTATAATCTTTACATGTAGCTAGCTCTGGTATCGTCAGTACTATAGTGTTGTGTGGGTAAAACTGTTTTCATGATTTGCCAATGCATGGTGCCTAGTTCGTGAGTAACTTTGCCCCCATTTTGCCACATCTTTGCCTCCCATGGGTGTGAAACTGGCTACGCCATTGGATGATGATGCTCCCATAGACCTTGAAGCTTGGTTGGTCGTCTGTGTACCCAAGGAGGTTAAACCTCCTTGGTGTACTTATATAATATCTCTACATGTAGCTAGCTCGTATTCTTCAGTACTAGTGTTGTGTGGGTATAAAACTATTTTTTTAATGATTTGCCCATGCTGCCTAGCTATACCACATCATGAGTAACTTTGCCAGCAATTTTCCCCCCCCTTTGCCCCCCATGGGTCGAACCTGGACGCCTATGGATCATGATACTCCCATAGACCTTGAAGCTTGGTTGATTGTCTATGTACCTATATCTTTACATGTAGCTAGCTCGGGTATATCTCCGGTTACTATAGTGTTGTTGTGGGTGTAAAACTGTTTTCATGATTTGCCCACGTGCCTAGTTCGTGAGTAACTTTGCCCCCATTTTGCCCCATCCTTGCCTCCCATGGGTTGAACCTGGCTAAGCCATTGGATCATGATACCCCACAGACCTTGGTTGGTTGTCTGTGTGCCTCGGATGACTTGGGTTTGTGATGTACAGAGACCTTGAGTGTTTTCGATAGCCACTTGATTCATATTGTCCCAATTCCAGGCATGCATGATGCTAATTGTAATTATACCACTCACTTCAATGTTTGGCAATGCATAATTTACATCTCTTTTAAAAATCAATTTTGAGTCGATTTGAGGTACACTCACACACGATTGTCCCGTTGTCATTCTCATGTTGTACAGAATTTGTGGTTTGTGTACAATAATTCTTGTGACAAAAGTATAAATTTACATACACAGTCTTTGTGTGATATATTGATAGCTATTGTCCAAGTAATTTGAGCTAACCGTGTTTGTGAGGCTGACTAATTGTAATTGTATAAGGGATTTTAATATGTCGCCAATGCATATATATTGAGTTGATTTCTAGCACACACATTTCTTGTGGTGAACACAATTCTTTTATAGACATAAGGTTTGTTGTGTTTTAGTGAGCTACTTAATACATCATTTTTAGCAAGCACATTAAGTAATTAAGTTACTTAGGTGTGTCAGAATGCTTATTTCAAATTGCTTGATATTTATTTTGAGTTGATTTGTGACAAACACATTGTGCCCGTGTACCCAAGTGAATGTATACACTGAACACACACTAGTCCTGTATGTTATTATCATTCAAATTATTCATAACAAATGAGACAAGCATGTTTATTATTAAAACTTGTCAGGCACTTTAATGTGTCCACATTCATTATTTACAATATGTGATATTAATGTTTTCTCTGTAGGCTATGTGTGTTTGTTTAGGTTTGTGTCTCTCTGAGATGGTTTAGGACATGTACATGTAGCATTCTCATTGGCGTAGCATTGGTTGCGGACTGCATGATTGGGGGGGGGGGGGGCGCATCAAATTATTGGAGGGCACACCTTATGTATTTCTTTATCTTTTCAGATTTTTTATTGCTTTTGTCTAATTATTGGGGGATGGAGGAGGGGAGAGGGGGGGGGGGGAGGGGGGGGGGCATGTGCCCCTCAAGGCACTTGCTCACTTGCCTGCTTGCCTGGGGCAAGTCAAATTGGTGTTGTGCAAGTAAAATCTAGTTTGATTGCCTGATCGGGTAACTAAATAATTGTTCAACTACTAGAGAACAATGTGATTTCATATTCGTAATCTCATCTAGAAGTAAGAGGGCAAGTGAATTGGGGCAAGTACAATTTCAAAATGTATGATTTTACTTGCCCGAATGGGCCAGTACAGAAAAAAGTTAATGTGGAGGCTTGCGTCCCCCCCCCCCTCCCCTTAACTATGCGCCTGCACATTTTTTGTGACAGAAATAGTCCTTAAGTGGGTGATGTGTTTTTGATAGTCACTCCAATCAGTCATCACATACTAGGCAAGCATGCTAATCATGTATACCCATAACTTAACCCGTTCCCTACTAGACTTTGCAATCCCTGTAGCGTTAATTCAGGGCCCACTAGGGCCAAGGGGCCCGATTATGGACCAGCGACATTTACCATGGTAATTAGCATCATTGGCTCTAACTCATCGATGTCAATATGCTAGAATAACATACAAATTAACAGAACATAGCAGAACACACATATCGCCCTTACTTATTCTACCATAAGGGATTATACACCATCATATATCTAGAGATCAGTGGAACTAGGGCTGGTCCTGGGTCTTGATCGTGCTCTCGGCCACTGGATCCCATGCTGTGATACATTGTTCGCAATTTGCTGTACCCATTTAGGACTGGTACCCAAAATACTCTGCCGGATGGGATGTATAATAGAGTGAATGAGTTAATCTGTTGCTTTCGGGAACTGGGTGGGTTATGTACAAAGTCTATGGGGATTTCAGAATCTTGAAGGGAACGGGTTAAGTATTGTATTCTAATGCATTTGTGAAAAAGCATATAATTTCTCACCATTTTGCATTAAATATTGAGTTTCAAATGGAGGGGATGCATCCCCCAACCATCCCCAATAGAAGCCCAGTGTCATGAACTAGATACTATGTTATAGGTGTGTGGCGCCATGCCTAATGGAGATTAAATTGATAACATGCTCTGATCGATCTAGCCGTGATTTTGTTCGTTTAAACTGGAACAAACTCTTTTTGCAATAATTACAAAATTACAAATAATTACGTGTGATATTCCTTGCAGGTCGTAATAATGGAGCTTAATGAGCGCATAATGCCCGTGTCATTGGACATTGAAAAACTTGATGAGCAAATAATGCCCTTTTCATCGGGCATTGATAGACTTGATGAGAAAGTAATGCCCTTTTTATCTATAGGTCGTTTGCCCTTTGTTCCTAAGCAAAGAATGAATCCAAACAAATATCACAATATATGTGACCGGCTATAGCAAAACCCTGCACTTGTCGGTAATTCATTTTTTGAAAGAAATGGGCATTTTTAAGTTCACATAATGTGTGTAAAAAGACTTATGATAGTAAATTTGAAACAATCATACCTTCGCCAATTATTGACCATTTGTTAGAACTGAGCATCCAATGACAGCTTGTGATGAGGCCTTTCTAATGGTATGACAATCTACATTTTGATTTGTACCGACAAATGCAGGGTTTTGCTATATCCAGTCACATATACTCTGGAGCATTTCTGATATTGCCTAAAGTTGGTTATTGATTCATGAAGGATAATGGCACATTCGCACATTCCTGTAACGCCTTTCCGTAAGAGCCACGTAATGTGGAATTAGTGCTGTAACGATCATCGGATCGGCATGCCGATCACGATCCGATCATACATGATCGGACTGTTTTTGCCGATTTCCGATCATGCAGAAAAAATCGGAAGATCGAATCGGCAAAAAAAAAAAAAAAAAAAAAATCTGTTTTTTCTTTGGAAAATGACCCCAAAAAACATATTTTGGGAATATAAATGAATACCAAAGCAACATATATCCATATTAATAAGCCCAAGGTAATCTTGTATGGGTATGCTTTCATTTGAAACTGATTACCTCTCCTTTTACGGACGTGGTGTGGCAAGATCGGTAGAGCGCGCGCTTTCAGATCTCGAGATCCCGGGTTCGAACCCAGCCCACTCCGTTTTGGCCTTCGGCAAGACAATTAATCCACATTGCTGCTCTCTACCCAGGAGTATAAATGGGTACTTTGGTCGGGTGTTAATTAGCCTTCAGCACCCAGTGGGTAGCTGGGCTAGTATGCTCCCCAGGGAGTTGAGATGGTGCGCAAGATAATTGTGCGGGTTTGACTTGTACCTGATGACCAAGGGTAATAATAATGCGCTTTAGAAACATCCGTATTAAGCGCCTAATAAATGTTGTGTATTATTTTACAAAATTATTCGCGCCGATTTTGAGCTTAGTCCCATGTGTTTCTGAAAGGTTACGCCAAATTAATTACATGGGACTAAGCTCAAAATCGGCGTGAGTAATTTTGTAAAAAGAAGAGGTAATCAGTTTGAAATGAAAGCATACCCGTACAAGATTACCTTGGGCTTTATTAATATGGATATATGTTGCTTTGGTATTCATTTATATTCTCAAATTGTGTTTTTTTGGGGATCATTTTCCAAAGAAAAAAAAAACGATTTTTAAAAAAAATGTATTTATTTTTTATTTTATTTTTTTTATAGCCGATCATCCGATCCCGATCATCGATCCGATTTCGAAGATCGATAAAATTTTTGCCGATCCGATCAAACGATCCGATCATCAAGGTCAGTTTAAAATACAGCACTATGTGGAATGCAATGAAACTGGGCAATACTGTAGCCATTTGTGGCAATTATGGTACCACGGGCGTAGACATGTCATTGATACCCATTCAACTGGGGGGGATGATCTATTCATTCATCCCCCCCTGATGAATAGGTATTACATAACTAAGACGCTACGCCAGTGTATGGTACAGTCAAACCTGTCCATAAAGACCACCGAAGGGACACAGAAAATGTGGTCTTTATGATAAAGCAGGTAGTCTACATAGACAGGATTATTTATGTACAAACTACCCTAAAGGGGAAACGGTATAGTGGGTCTTTATATACAGGTGGGCGCTAGAGCAGGATTGACTGTATTTACACTTCCAGAGGTCCAGTGGAATAGCCAGGGTCTAGCCAAAATGGGGGGGGGGGGGGGGGGGGGGGGGGGAGTGGGGCGGCATAATGGCAAAGGGAGCTATGAAGAGCAAGGTAATGTGTTATCATAATTTCCCTCGAGAAAGGAGGGGGGCACTACCTCCTCTACCCCTTATCTATGCCATTGGATTTGAGTTCCCAACGTTTTCTCTAAAGTGAACGTCAAGTATTTAAAACAAATCAATTTGTATACTCCCCCTACTTTATCTTTGGGTAAATGAGTTAAGTAAATTGCATACTGGGTGCCCGAAGTATTCCCTAAAGTGAACAAGTTCATAATTTGTGTACATATCAATTTGTTCGCACTCTCAGCTTTAAATCTAGTATACAATGAGTTAAGCATTGTAATCCGAGTGCCCGATTGTGTATAAATCTGTTCATTCTTTCTGCTTGGAGTGAATGAGTTAAGCGTTGTATCCAATAGACCGCTTCTGTAATGTATGCAAATAATATGTGCATGACGTCAGACTCTCCGTCGGCAAGCTTAACAAAAGTAACCATGTCCGGCAAGCTAGCTTGCCGGACTTACTATTGTTAAGCTTGACGACGGGGAGGCTGACGTCATGCGCATATTATTTGCATACATTACAGAAGCGGTCTATTGCCAGGGGTAGTTCATAAAGTGGACAAGTACATAATTTCCTTAAGTATCAATTGGTTCACTTCTATCCGTTTATAAATCCTACGTTCATTCTCTCTGCTTGGAGTGAATGCGTTAAGCGTTGCATCCCAAGTGCCCGGGGTAGTTCCTAAAGTGAACAAGTACATCATTCTCTCCTTTTATCGATCCATTCACTCTCCCGCTCTTTTAGTGCTTCCACTTTCAACCCTTTATTAGATTAGCACAGAAGACTGTCGCCATGGGAGATGCATGGGTCAACTCTCGTTCTTTCCTTTCTGTGTTCTTCCTTTTATTACTTCCTTTGTTTTATTCTTATTTTCTTTCTTCATTTTATTTCTTCTTCCTTTTATTCTTACCTTTCGTTTTCTCATTTTCTTTCTTCATTTAATTTCTTCTTTTATTCTTCCTGTTTTGTTTTGTTCTAATTTTCTTTCTTCATTTAATTTCTTCATTTAATTTCTTCTTCCTTTTATTCTTCCCCTTTTGTTTTGTTCTTATCTTCATTCTTCATCCTTTTATACTTACCTTTGTTGTGTTCTTATCTCCATTCTTCCCGTTTTCTTGTATTCTTCCCGTTTTGTTCTTGTTTTCTTTCTTTCTTTCTTTCATTCCCTTTCATTGCTTCTTTTTCTCGCTGTGTCTTTCTTCCATGTTTCTTTCCATTTATCACCCTTTCTTCCATTACTGTCTTCCAACTTTTTTCCTTGTCTTCTTTCTCAAATTACAAATTTGAAATGATTTAATCTGTACTTTGAGGGATGACATGTATGCATTTTTATTTCTTTATTATTATCCGTTCACATACTTCTAACTTTTATCGTATAAGTCTCTGAGAGAATCTTTATGAAAGAAACATATTTGGCATCTTTTATGATTTAAATTTTCTTGAGATTCATTTGAGAAGTCTGTTCGGTAATTTAGGAAACGTTGATAAAAAATTATCCTAGCTGTTATTCTTCAACATTGCTTATAACCAGATATTTGTATTTATAGGTGAGCTTTATGAAATTGTTTAGCTTATATCTTCAGCTTGTATGACTTGTGTTAATTTTTGTTTTTATATTGATAGTGGATTTACAAGTCTGATTGGCCGGGGCAGACTTGTAGTTTAGTAAACATTATTTTTTATCCCAGCCCTTCAGGTGTAGTTCTGCAACATCATTTATATATTAAACCAGATATTTTTAATTATATGTGAGCTTTACGAAATTTTTTAGCTTATATCTTCAGCTTGTAAGTGTTAATTTTTGTTTTTATATTGATAGGTATTGGAGTGGATCTATACAAGTCTGATTGGCCGGGGCAGGCTTGTAGTTTAATTTACACATTATTTGTTATCCCAGCCATTCAGGTGTAGCTCTGCAATATCATTTTTATATAACCAGATATTTTTATTTATAGATGTGCTTTATGAAATTGTTTAGCTGAACTTCAGCTTGTATGCATTCATTGATTTTTTAATATGGATATATTGTTTGATATTGGAGTGGAATTTTTGACCCATTGCTTGCTAAATAAATGTTGTCATTCCTGTATCAGCTAAAGTTAATAAGCAGTGCACGAGGCCTTCAGTAGTTGGTTGATCAATGATTGGAGGAATAACTTTAATAAAAAAATAAGCCTGATCAAATTTGTATCAAGCGATAGGAAGACTATATAGATTCAAGCGATAGGAAGACTATATAGATATGATGCCGTCTCCCAATAAACCATGTACATGTATGCTCTCACGTCAATGCTCCATATTTGCTGATGAACGGATGCGCGGGACGACGTAATGTAAGACAATGCCAGCCCTCGTGTATTGGGTCTGCAATTTCCCTCTCGTTTATTAATTAATTGAGTTTTGTGCCCGATCAGAACGCTGTGTGGTGCATCCATGTGGCTGGTATATACCGGTATACATCTAGCCCATGACCCCATGTGGATTTGATATACTGGCAGTCAATATTTTGTCTGTATGATACATACATGTGCTGTATTCCACCGGGATAATGTGGATCGAGGCTTCCAGTGGCTGGTTGTGTCTTTCAAGCTAGTGTTCTTCTTCGCATGTATTAACCTCGACCTCATCCTCATTGTTCACTGTAGACTTTGCAAATCATTCATGAGCATTTGAAAGCATGTTCTGCTTTTTAAATGCTCGTTATGTTTGCCCTTTAATGCGTCACCACTGCAGGTTGAATACTGGATACTTATAGTGCACATTTAAAGCTGACGTGAAAACAAAATAATATCCGAAGTGGACTCGATAATACCAGAAGGACTCTAATTAATTAATTTGTCTGGATTTATTTCCAGTTTTATTTCTTTAACCTTCACCCAATACTAGGAAAAACAAATAAAGGATTGAATTACGAATGCATTCATTTATTTGGATACATGCACCACGATGTTGTGACAGCACATTTATTTGAAGCCAGTGCTTTATATTAGAACCTTATTTGCTTTATATGAAATACTCCATGGAAATTGCAATAAAAACTTGAAGCGAGCGAGTCAGGCAGTGAAGAGATAAGAAGTGAAAAACAATTTTGTCTGTGCGACAACGTGAATTACATCAACTTCTATTAATTGTTATCAATTACGGAGACAATGGATGAACCACTTGGCAAGTATCGTTTTTAACTAGTTGTGAATGATTTAATCTGTGTAGATTATTAATCAATGAATTGCAGCACATTATTATTATTATAATTTAATGAAGAAATGTTTGGTCTGTGTCACACAAATTGCATCAATTGCTAATTTTTGTCAATTACTGTACTGAGAAAATGGAGCCACAACTAGGCAAGCGCTGTAACTGGTTGTGAATGATTTAATCTGTGTAGATTATTAATCAATGAATTGCAGCACATTATTATTATTATAATTTAATGAAGAAATGTTTGGTCTGTGTCACACAAATTGCATCAATTGCTAATTTTTGTCAATTACTGTACTGAGAAAATGGAGCCACAACTAGGCAAGCGCTGTAACTGGTTGTGAATGATTTAATCTGTGTAGATTATTAATCAATGAATTGCAGCACATTATTATTATTATAATTTAATGAAGAAATGTTTGGTCTGTGTCACACAAATTGCATCAATTGCTAATTTTTGTCAATTACTGTACTGAGAAAATGGAGCCACAACTAGGCAAGCGCTGTAACTGGTTGTGAATGATTTAATCTGTAGATCATTAATCAATGAATTGCAGCACATTATTATTATTATAAGTTAAGGAAGAAATGTTTGGTCTGTGTCACACAAATTACATCAATTGCTAATTGTTGTCAATTACTGTACTGAGAAAATGGAGCCACAACTAGGCAAGCTCTGTAACTGGTTGTGAATGATTTAATCTGTAGATCATTAATCAATGAATTGCAGCACATTAAGTTAATGAAGAAATGTTTGGTCTGTGTCACACAAATTACACCAACTTCTAATTGTTATCAATTACTGATCGAGAAAATGGAGCCACAACTAGGCAAGCTTAGTACAGTCTGTAACTGGTTGTAAATGATTTTATTTCAGTGTGTGGAGGATTAATCAATGAATTACAGCACATTATTATTAATACAATCATGTTGAAAATAAGTTAATGAAGAAATGTTTGGTCTGTGTCACATAAATTACATTTAATTTCAGTGTGTGGATGATTATAATCAATGCATTACAGCACATTATCATTGAAACAATCATGTTGAAAATAAGTTAATGAAGAAATAAGTTTGTTCTTGTCACACAAATTACATCAATTACATCAATTGTTATAAATTACTGATCGAGAAAATGGAGCCACCACTAGGCAAGTATAGTCTGTAACTGGTTGTGAATGATTTAATCTGTGCAGATGTCAGTATGTGTGAATTGAAGCACATGATAATTATTCATGGAAGCATCGTGAAAATAAGTTAATTAAAAAATATTTGGTGTGTTGCGCGAGTGTTTAGAAACTTCTATAAACTGATCTAAATTACAGACACAATAGAATCACCACTATAGGCATGCAAGTACAGTTTGTTACTGCATGGTTGTGAATTATACGGTTAAGATGATTAATCAATGAATTGCAGCATATTATTATTGATACAATCATTTTGAAAATAAGTTTATGAAGAAATATTTCATCTATGTCAGACATATTACATCAACTTCTAATTGCTTTCAATTATGGAGACAATAAATTAACCGCTAGGCAACTACAGTTTGTAACTGGTTGTGAATGATTTAATCTGTGTAGATGTCAGCATGTGTGATTGCAACACATGATAATTATTCATGGAAGCATGGTGAAATATGAGTTAATTAAAAAATATTAGGTGTGTGGCGCGAGTGTTTAGTACATCAACTTCTAAAACTGATCTAAATTACAGACGCAATAGAACCACCACTAGGCATGCAAGTACGGTTAGTAACTGGTTGAGAATTAATTAATTTGTGAAGATGATTAATCAATGAATTACAGCGCATTATTAGTAATAGGAGCATGGTGAAAATAAGTTAATGAAGAAATATTTGGTCCTTGTCATACAAATTGCACATCAACTTATAATTGTTATCAATTACTGAGCGAATGGAGCCACCACTAGGCAAGTACATGTTTGTAACTGGTATTGAATGGTTTAATTTGTGTAGATGATTATGTGTGAATTGCAGCACATGATAATTATTCATGGAAGCATGGTGAAAATGAGTTAATTAAAAAATATTTGGTGTGTGGCGCGAGTGTTTAGTACATCAACTTATAAATAAAACTGATCTAAATTACAGACGCAATAGAACCACCACTATGCAAGTACGGTTAGTAACTGGTTGAGAATTATTTAATTTGTGAAGATGATTAATCAATGACTTCCAGCGCATTATTAGTAATAGGAGCATGGTGAAAATAAGTTAATGAAGAAATATTTGGTCCTTGTCATACAAATTGTACATCAACTTATAATTGTTATCAATTACTGAAAGAATGGAGCCACCACTAAGCGAGTACAGTTTGTACATGTAACTGGTATTGAATGATTTAATTTGTGTAGATGATTATGTGTGAATGATAATTATTCATGGAAGCATGATAAAAACTGAATTAATGAAGAAACATTTTGTGTGACACAAGAAATATATTAAATTCTAATTTTATAAATTACTGAGGGAATGGAGCCAGCACTAGGCAAGTCCAGTTTGAAACTGGTTGTGAATGAATTCATTTGTGCAGATGTCAGTATGTGTGAATTGCAGCACATGATAATTATTCATGGAAGCATGGTGAAATATGAGTTAATTAAAAAATATTGGGTGTGTGGTGCGAGTGTTTAGTACATCAACTTATAAACTGATCTAAATTACAGACACAATGGCCCGTATTCACAAAGGAGGTTTGTACAAACCCTGGTTCAAACCAAGGTTTACATCTATGGAATGCCAATTGTAAACTGATGGGGAGAGAATGTGTACCATCAACATTGTTAACAAGTAAGGAATTTACATTCTCTCTCCAGTTTACAATTGGCATTCCATAGATGTAAACCGCAGTTTGAACCTGGGTTTGTACAAACCTCCTTTGTGAATACGGGCCATTAGAATCACCACTAGGCATGCAAGTACAGTTTGTTACTGCATGGTTGTGAATTATACGGTTAAGATGATTATAATCAATGAATTGCAGCACATACTTATCAATACAATCATGGTGAAAATAAGTTAATGAAGAAATATTTGGTCGTTGTCACATCAACTAACTGCTACCTATTACTGAGCGAATGGATCCACCACCAGGCAAATACAGTACACTAGAGCACATACAATTGTGGTTGTGAATTATTTAATTTGTTTAGATGATAATTATGTGTGAATTGCAGCATATTCTAATTATTTAATTGAAGCACAGTGAAAGTCAATGGATTTTTTTTTTGATGTGTGGCATGAGTGTTTAGTACTCCTGCTTGTTATAAAATAGCCCAAAACATATTTAAAATATTAGCCAAAAAATATATTTTTATTGCGTTCAAAATAACCAGGGACATCAACTTGGATATTAAAACTGATCTAAATTACAGACACAATGGAACCCCCGCTCTAGGCAAGTACAGTTTGTAACAGAATGAGATCAATGGAATTGCAGTAAGGCATATAATATGCATATCTGTATTTGTGGGAATTAGTGCACAGGTTAAAAATGTTCACCAGCTAAAAGATAATAACACTACGCAATACATGTGTCACAAATGTTACATCAATTTTTGATTGTTCTTAATAATTAAATAAAAAACACTGGTACCCACCCCGCAAGTCAAGTACGGTATGTGTAAACTGGTTAGGAACTATTGGATTTGATGTAGGTTGCAGGAATAAGATTAGTGAAGAATGATTTAAAGCGATCCATTACATTTTTAAAAATGTAATATTTGAGACTTCATATATGCCATTGGAAAGTCATTGGGCTGCCTCTAATATATAAATTATACACCAGTGACAAAATGTAAATGAGGGCTTGGTGATTATTGGCACCCAAATGCCAAAACGGCCCTCCAAATCATAAAAAGCCCCCCCCCCCTCGATCATAAAAGAGTCCTCCCCCGTTGAACCCATTCAGGACTGGTCCCTAAGATCCTTGGGTTATGGTCTATGGAGAAGACCTGTTATAGCAAAATCAATCAGTCCTGAACGGGTAATAAAACTTTCGTAATTGTAAGTGCTTAATTATTGTAACTAGTACTGTGTTAACAGCCAATTTGTAGCGTTATAGCTGTTGCAATAGTTGTTACAATAATTGGACATTTACAACAATTCAGAAGAGTGTTTATAAAAGCCTTGAATATTGCACTTGATTTGATTTTGAAGTTGAAATGCTAAGATATGCTTAACCATGTGCTTCAAAATATCTGCGGGCTTCGAGCAAATTTTTGTAGTGAAAAATATTTAGGATAAGTGGGGGTCGGGTAACTTAGGTTTGCGGTTGGAAAACAATACATGCATATTTATGAGTACTTTAAGTACATGTATGGAACCTTTCTGAGTGATTTTTGTATTATGTATGTACAATTTATTTTACTTGAAGGTTTAGGCATAACAATGGCGGCATATAAACTATACATACATATATACAAGTACAATATTTGAACACACTAGGTATACACATATAAATAGACGCATACCTGCATATGTTACCCACAGAGATAGACCAATAAATACACTTACACAAAACATCAAACTCATTTTTAATAAGCGCATTATCTTGCAAACATACAACACACATAAGACAAACAGACAAGACACATACAAACAGATGATGCAAACATACAATATACATAATACAGACTCAAAGCACACATACACATAACATAAACACAAAGCATCCAAACATACAAACATGCACACGCACACACACACACATCCATACACATCGCACACATACATATATAATGATAAAACAATCAATTTATATAGCGCCTTTAATATGATACAATATCATCTCTAAGCGTTTTACACTACTATTACACCGGTCGTAATATACAATGCAAGCCATCATACATTGTGTGCACCATATCCACTCCCTGGGGAGCATTCCTACTTAGCAGCTTCACCTTCTACCTGGTCCCCATTTATACACTTGTGTAGAGAGCAGTAATTGTGGATAAATTGTCTTGCTGAAGGACAAACGCAGTGGGAAAGGTTTGAAGTCGGGATCTCACGATTGGAAAGCACACGCTCTACCAATCTTGCCACACCACATCCACGTATAACAAACGTGTACATGGATGCAAGCACAGCTATCTCTCCCATATAAAGACATACATGTATTGATTGATCGCAAAGAAAGTGATCGTAGAAAGCAACCTAGCCACCTGTATCAATCATGAATCTTCCCTCTTCCCAGCCCAACAGATCAATTTTCTACCCTGACTTTTTGTATTCACCTTTTAACCTAACACTTTTTCATATTAAAGGGAGAGTTTTGATCGAAAAGGATCACTGGCATAGATCTGTGATTGGTTTCTTCTTTTGTTTAATAGGGGAATGACCAATTCATTCACCCCCCCCCCCCCCCCCCCCCCCCCCTCCCCAAACCAAAAGAATTGTTGGCAGATTTACATATATCCATCCAGGGCATATTATTATTCATAACTCGGCCATTGGATAAACTTCCACACTATATTTTGCACTCTCTCCACTCCCTGGGGATCATTCCAGCAGGTGCTACCTTATAGTGCACTCATGCTTTTTACACACCCTCATTAAGTACCCATAT
>JBAMJV010013736.1:0-68272 GCA_037951105.1 Echinarachnius parma | reverse complement strand
CGTTAGAAATGCGGAGATTGGTAATCCTTTTGGAAAAAAAAAAACGTTTGAAATTGAACTTCATGGAAAGAAAGGAAAAAGTTCATTTTGGCAAATGCCAACAAAAACTGAAGAAAAAAAAAAACACAAATAGGATGACTCAGCAAAAAACTTAAAGGTCAATGCAAGGGGAACAAAAGTATCCTCATATTAAAGGGATAGTTCAGCTTCGGCTTAGAGGGCGCTTTGAGAAATAATTTTTTTCATGAGGTAATGAACAAATATTAATAAGTGTAAAATATATTTTGATTCTAGCATAATAAAAATGTGTGAGTAGCAACATATTGTCATGAGACATAACATTTACATTCTTAAAGGGATCTAGTAACTTTGTTGACAAGTGCACAAAGTGATGAGCGATTAACAAAATGTTTATTGGTGTGATCTGATATGTTCACAAAGTAATGTGTGAACATTTTACGTTAATTTGTTTTTTTGCCGAGAAATGAGCAAAAATTCAACGTGATATCACTAACTCATTGCACTTACTTTGTACATAGCTGAAATTATCCCGTAGACAGTTTAACATCTGAACACTTCAATCGTAAATATCTTTTGAACGAAATGGAAATTTGAAAAACCGAAATCTGTCCCATGCTTTTATTGTTAATATGAATATGACAAGGTATGAGAGAACCACTAGAGTTCCAAGTACGTTTTGAGGATTTTGACAATGTTACTAAGTGCCTTTAACTTAACCTAAATTCTTTTCAAATATGATTCAGCAAATTATTACAAATTAGGTCATGGGCATAACCAAGTCACTATGATTTTCTTTTTGAATATTAAAGCGGAACAATTACTTTATCAATCTATGAAGCTAGATAGGACAAACCATCATTTAAAATTTAATTTAATTTCATCTACATGTATCTATTTTAATTTCCAATTTAATTTCCAATACAAACAAATCAGAAACAAAATAAGAAAACTGGGGCTTTTTATTCAGGCAAACAGAACATGAAACGGTGATGTATTCTGTGGTGTGATCTTGATCTCAAACGCCATTCATACTTGTGTCTAGAACTGGCTCGGCACTGGCCTGGCACTGGCATGGTGATGTCTACCCATTCATACTAGGCATCAACACTAGACCAATATCGCACAAGTATGAATGGAACACTGGCCTGGCCTAGCCTAGGATGATTCTGGGCATGTGCAATACGATGTTGGCAGTAGCAATTCAAAATAACGTAGTGCACCAATATTGTGATGTCACAATGGCTATGCAAAACTTGCATGCAGAGCGCGCGTGTTGATAGAGCAAGATCGCAATGCGCATGCGCAATCCAGGCCAGTGTTGCATTCACACTTGCGTCTGGCACTGGCTTAAGCCACTGTTCATCCATACTTGCGAAAACAGTGGCTTAGCCTTGTCTAGCATCTGCGTAAACCACCTCCCATCCTGGCTCACGATAATGCCAGGCCGAGCCAAGGCTGAGGCTAGACAATTCCATTTATACTTGCGCAAAAAGTGGCTTAGCACTGGCTTAAGCCAGTGCCGATACAGTGGTGTTATTTGATAGGGAACAAATTTTGCTGTCAAGTAAAGCAGACACGTCATGGGACATAAAATCTTACAAACACTCAACAACAAAAAACAGCCAGGAACAAAAAATAAAACAGTCACAGATATGTCAGGACAATGGCATATGTGAATCAGAAGGTATTCTGCGGTGTGACCTTGATCCTAAATAAATCCCTTCCCCACTAATCCATCAAAATGTCTACTTTTAAAGGGATCATTTAAACTTTGTTGACATGTGCAAAAAGTGATGAATGGCTGATAAAATGTGTTGATAGAATAGGTATTGTCCACTGAGTAATGTGTGCAAATTTCATGTTACATGGATGTTTTATTGCCAAGAATATCCAGTGGATAGTTAAAATTTGAACACTTAAATAGTAAATTCTTTTTAACGAAACAGAAATTAAAAAAGTCATTGGATGTAGGCGGTGTAAAAATAGTTTTTACAAGTGACGCACAAAAATTAATCACTTTCATACAAAAAAAATCTACCATTTATTACGCTAACTGTCAATTATCAGTCATGCAATGTCTAATATCTACAGCGGTACAGTCACACATACATGCAGTGGCGCAGATGTGAAGCATCAAAGTGAACATGTCACTGCTAATAGGGCAAACCAAGCCTTCACACTTAACTTTTTTCTCTACTGGCCCGTTTGGGCAAGTCAAATCATTAACGTTTAAATTTGACTCGCCCAAACAGACCAATTTACTTGCCCGCTTATTTCTGGATGAGATTTTAATGTAAGGAACTTAATTCTATACTCGTAGTTGAAGATAAACGTAAGTTGCCCGACTGGGCAAGCAACCTAGACCATTTACGATATTTGACTGGCCCGTCATCAATTTCTACTTGCCCCGGGCAAGCGGGCAAGTGGTAGTGTGGAGCATAGTCGTACCCAGGATATTTTCAAGGAGGATGTTTTAGCTTCATTCAGTGGCATAGTTGAGGTGTGTTTGAATACCTAAAACAGTCATTTGTTTGAACACCTCAAACCCAACTCAGTACGCCTTTGGTAATGAGCCCTGGGGCTAACACTATGTGAGGGTTTGCAACAACCAGAGCATAAGAAATTCACTCAATCTGCCCTCATAGTGAATGTAAGCGTAGGCATCGATGACAATCTTTTATACCTTGAATGATGGCGAAGTTAGTGGCTTTTCTTTTTTTACATCAAAGTGAAAACGTCACTGTTAAAGTGATCCAAAACGCATAACACAATGTAAACTGTGTGGTAAGACCTATTTTCACACATCCCAAATGTCCCTGAATGTTTGCTATAGATTACTTTATTGCATTTCCTTGTCATGAATGTAAGTGCATTAAGTTGAGAAAGGAAAATGCTCTAGGATAGTTTCAAATGTACATGAAAATGTAATTTATAATAATAATAATAATAATAATATACTTGATTTATATAGCGCCTAATATGATTGATAATCATCTCTAAGCGCTTTACAATGATATTATTACCCCGGTCATAGGATACATTGCAAACCAGCACACATATTGTGCACCATCTCCACCCGTTCAATACTCACCCTGAGCTACCACTGTTGCTGTTTCCACCACCGAAGGCACTGCCCGAAGGGGAACCACCAAAACCACCAAAACCTCCTCCTGGAAATGAAAGAATGGTACAGGGATTTCATTAATTTTGTTTACATTAAAGGGATCTAGTAACATTGTCCAAATCCTCAAAATCCAATTGGAATTCTAGCGGTTCCCTCATACCTTGTTGTATTCGTATTAACAATAAAAGCATGGGACAGGTTTCGGTTTGTCAAATTTCCCTTTCGTTTAAAAGATATTTACGATTGAAGTGTTCAGATGTTAAATTATCCACTTGACCGCGAAAACCGTGTACAAAGGTGAGTGCAATGAATTAGTGAATATCACTTTGCATTATTGCTCATTACTCGGCCATATAAAGTCCATTTGACCTTAAATTTTCACACAATACCCTGTGGACATATCAGATAACAATATATATTGTTACAACCATTTATCACTTTTTGCACATATCAACAAAGTTTACTAGATCCCTTTAATGTGACCTTTTACCACAACACCATAATGAAATTGCAATATTTCAATTTTCTGGTTTGGGTATTTCTGAATTCTTCAAAATCTCAGATTTTCAGTGATAACTTGTTATACTTTGGTAAATCACAACCTTGTACCAAAAGGGTCAGAAATCCATTTAAGACATAGTTACTGTATTGACAAAGTTGATTATTTCCTCCACTTTCTCAACTTTACATTTGGCGACTTTATATGGGTTTAGTGCAAGGACAAAATTAGAATGTATTTTTCGGGGGCTACATTCCAAGCTCACTGCATTAATATAGCACATCGTTCTCCTGGGATAAATAGAATATTATTCTATTTCAAGCTGTGCATTTATAATGATTGATTGAACGAATGATTGATTAATTGATTGATTGGATGGATAGACGGATGAATGGTCCCACCAACTGACTGACTGTCTGACTGGGTCGGAGTCGGTCTTAAAAATATTTGTGTTATATGTAAATCAAACTGTCTTCAAAGGTTAATCACCTGTATTTCCACCACCGAACGCACCAAAGCCAGTCTGTTGTTGCTGCTGCTGTTGTTGTTGTTGTTGCTGCTGCTGTTGTTGTTGTTGCTGCTGTTGTTGTTGTTGTTGTTGTTGTTGTTGTCCAAAGCCACCCCCGCCCCCACCGGCTAGTGCACCAAAGGATGGGGCATTCTGGCTCGCAAAGCTGGGAAGAAAATCATATTCAGACCAGTTGTAAATGTATACATTTTCATTAACAAATATATTATAGAAACTAAAGTCGCAAATAAAAAGCAACAAAGCTGTTGATGCGCTTGCAGAGGAGCTTGCTATACTAAAATGGTGACAATTCCAAATTTACACTTACATTAGCTCATAGCAATTTCACTTGAATATTCACAAACAGTTTCATCATACTACTCCCAAAACAGTAAGGCCAGTTTAATAGACTGGTTGAATAGAATTGGTGACTACCAAAGGGAAATGATTTTAAACTTTTATCAACCTCCAACTACTTTTTTCCATTATAATTTCACTTTTAACATAATTTATATTTATGTACCTTCCAAAAAATCCCCAGCTTGGGCGGGAGATGCACTGGCACCAAACACTGATTCGGTGGAGCTTGCTGAAGGCTATCACAGGGAGATGATTCTAAACTTTGAACTATCTCCAATTCCCATTTTTTCATTGTAATTTTACTTCTGAAGATTCCAAAACACTTCAAGCATATAATTTATATTTATTTACCTTCCAAACCTCCCCCAGCTTGAGCCAGTGTGGAGCTGGCGCCACATGGAGAAGGTTTTAAACTTTGACCTATCTTCAACTCCATTTTTCATTGCAATTTTACTTCTTAATATTCACCAACACTTACATCATCACAATGCACATTTATTTACCTTGAAAATCCTCCCCCAGCTTGGGCAGGGGATGCACTGGCACCAAACACAGATGCAGCAGAGCTTGCTTGCGGGGGGCTACCAAAGGGTGACGCTCCAAGGGGGTTGGAGAATGTTGCCCCCGACCCAAAGCCAAGTGCCCCGCCCCCTCCTGGTGGACTAGGGGCTGCGCCCCCACCAAAGGCTGCTGCTTAGAGAGAATAGAGGAAACAAACAACTTTAGCCATGTGAAATATAACTAACTTCAATAACAATGGTGATGCAACACAGAAGGTTTGCGGTAGTACCATGTAAAATGAGGAAGGATTGGTAGTCCTGTAAAGGACTGTTGGTTATTCTTTCTTGAGCTTGTTATCCCGGGGGACTACAGCGCTGATATAATGGTGGAAGGATTGGTAGTCCTGTAAAGGACGGTTGGTTATTCTTTCTTGAGCTTGTTATCCCGGGGGACTACAGCGCTGATATAATGGTGGAAAGATTGGTAGTCCTGTAAAGGACAGTTGGTTATTCTTTCTTGAGCTTGTTATCCTGGGGGACTACAGCGCCGATATAATGGTGATGCAAGTAAGGCAAACAAAATTTACATGTCATGATTGGCCAAAGGCACTGAGGAACTAGCAATGCCTAAAGAAACTAAAAAATTATTGGGGAGATTCTCATTACTTGGACCCCACTTTTTGAACTTACTCCCCATTGTAATATGTCTATCTTTTGCATTTGCATTTGCATTTGAAATCTTTCTGGCCTACATAAACCTCATGAGCCCTGTTAATTACTTTATATGGATTGCAAATGGATGGAAAAATCCAGTATGCAATGAGTTCAAAAACATACTTGATAATACAGTTATGTAAGTGTCAGGTAGTATTTTCTACTTTCCTTTTCTTGTTTGCTTGTTTAAGTCAAAATATGGAATGGAACTTTTTTCCCTCTCTTTTTAAAACACCACCAGCAACAAAAGATGGAACGTTCACAATTCAAATATCCACAAAATTTAGAATAAAATATATATATTAAATAAATATGTGTCATTCATTCCATAATTGTACTCTAAATGTACTATACATGTAGAAGCATTTTAGTGACTAGATGCAACAGAAATACCTGGTTGTCCAAATCCACTACTGCCAGTGCTAGCAGACCCTCCAAATCCACTACTGCCAGTGTTAGCAGACCCTCCAAACGCACTGAAGCCTGTATTAGACACACCTGAAGACGCACCGAATGCACCACTGCCACCAAAAGCTACATTGTGGGGAGAAAAACATACATTAATTTGTTAATGTTGAAGAATTTGTGTATGGCATTCATTAAATGTCTATGTTGATAAAGCAAAGCATCCATATTCTGCTATTTACATGTATACATGTATATTAACTTTACAAAACATCTCCACATACATATGTAAAAAGCCAGAGTTTTCAGATCTGTTTGGAAATATAAGTCTAATGATGGCTACAACAGAGTGGATAGTACATTCCACTTTGATCACAAAGTCTAACTGCTTCGAAATACAAATATTGTGGACGTTGGGTCAACAAGAAACCAATCCATAACAATTTGAAATCATTTTCTGCTTATACTGGCTGATTGGAAAAATGCAGAAAAAATGGAAAATGGTTATTAACCCGTTCAGGACTGGTTTAATTTGCTATAACATGTATTCTCCATAGACCCCAGCCCGAGTATTTTCGGAATGGGTTAATAGTCCGAGTTGAACTAACCTGGTGCAGCAGCTGCAGGTGTACCAAACGTCTTGGCTGTGGAAGAGCCAAAGATGCCTCCACCTATATTGAAGGACAAGATTAAATATTCCTCATACAGATTACATAAAATATTCAATTCAATTTAAAGACATGCTTTTGGGGTTCTTGTTCACCCCATCACTGTTCATTATTTATCATATTTTATTTTCATTGGTACTTGACCTGCAGTGAACCATTTGACAGGCCTTCCAGAGCTCCTTTCAAATCTATGGTGAGCTATTGTTCAAATTAAATTTCATATTCCCCCCAAAAAAGAGAAAAAAGGTAGCATATCTGTCTATCCAAACAATTTCCATAACTGTCCATACAAATTCAACTTTGCAATCCTTTAAAACACTTTGAGATGATTATCACCTCTTAAAATATATATTTTTTAAACAGTAGAATATTTAGAATAATTGAACCACCATGACCAGGCAAGTATGAGAATTGTATACCTGTGATGACCCCCTAGGGAAGTATAGCCTGAATGAAGGCTAGTGATTTTTCTTGTTAAGTCTTGTTGAAGACTAGTTTTATTGTTACGTGATGTGGGGTTGAGACTTGAATAACATCTTTGTAAACATGACATCTTGTCTCCACTGCCTCGCATTTTCATCAACTCTTGTCTTGTTTGTGAGGTAGTTTGTGAATGTAAACTTTGCCCTAGTGGTTGTTGGTGATGTTTTGAAGGTGATTCTTAACAATGAGAATGATTTACCTGCCGCAGCGGGAGACCCAAACCCTGGTGAGGCCCCTGCAGCAGCAGCTTCACCAAAGGGGTTCTTCTTGGCTGCCTCTGGGTCAGGCTTCCCTCCTAGACCGCTGAAGAAGCCTGCAAAGAAAAAGGCAGTCAAGGAAAAAATTGTTGGTATATTTTCATGAATGTGAAGGTTTTGATAGATTGCGGTATTACAGATTCAGGCAGAGTGCCATCTAGAGAGGACGGCATATAGATTTAAAGGGCAATGACATCCGAGCAAAGTGTTGCTTGCCCTATAAGACACTAAATAGGATGAATAGTCTCTGAAATTCAAACTCAAACAGTTTAATTAAACAAAATAAGTATCAATCACTAAAATCTACTCGGCCTTTTAAAAGACTTGTTATGCCTTTGTAATTCTAGTTATGTTATAATTGATGTTTATGTTCTATGTAATTTTTTGACATATTTTTATCATAAAATGATGATTCAGAAATATAAACAAACAAATAAACAAACTCACCTCCACCACCTCCACCAGAGCTCCCTCCTCCAAAGGGCCCTGCCCCTGAGGAGGCTGACCCTGCACCAGCATTGGCCACCGTGCCAAACGAGGGAGAACCTGAATGATCAGGGAAAACAGAACAAAAATCACAAGTTGTCACATTTAAGGTTAAACAAACCATCACAGGATTTTTCTAGCTCAGTCTGTATGATAACCTGTCTAGCAATCGCTCGGTCTCAGGTTCGAATCCCGGGGATTTTTTCATTTATAATATAATTATAATATACTTCTGGTCAGTTTCCTTATGTTTGTAATAATTTTAAGTTAAATGACAGTTAGAAAAAAAGGCAACAAATACAAACATGCGAACTATTCATTTTTATCCCCCAAAATGTGAAAAAAATCATAAATCATCTGTGAATGTAAAGTGTCCTCCTTCTAAGAAAGCTGACCCAGCACCAGCATTGGCCAGCGCACCAAACAAGGGAGCTCCTAAGTGATCAGGGAATACAGGGCCCTGTAACATAAAGATTCACAAATAAACGTACAATTGATCAATTGATTGTACGATGGTCATACGATCAATTGATTGATCGTACAATTAATTGTGAATCTTTACCGGGGCCAGATGGGCAAGAGTCACATTTAAAGGGAGTTAGTTCGTATTGTTAATCAACAGTGCCATTTTGCAAACACCGCAGGGTACAAAATGGAAACAGCTTTTGGAAACTCTTTTTTTTCCATAAATCAAATGTTGGAAATATCACAATAAAAACCGACTGACCGCCCGACCGACCGAACGACTGACCAACTTGCCCTAAGCAGTGGCCCAGGTGACAATGGATACCAGATATCTAATTTGGCCAATTGAGACTCTTGTATTGACCACCTACACACAATTCTATGGTGGGAGTCTATCTGCTTTGCCATCTTGACCACCTAAAAGGAAAGCTTAAGGGAGAGCCCTGTACATACTGTATATAGACCAACTTGTCCGTACACTCCCAAAGACTGGTGTAGTCCAACTCGCTGATGATGATGCTCTGAAACCTGAGCCAAAGACACTATTCACTTCTCCACCTGGTCCAAGTGTTGGTTTCCCTCCAAATTAGAATCCCCGGAACCAGATGGCTCATTTGTTACGCACAATAAAACATACAAACAAACCAATTAACCAACTTAACAAACCGATCATATATAAATAAACTTACTTGTCTGCGCGCCTCCAAAGACAGGTGTAGTACCTCCAGCTGATGATGATGCTCCAAAACCTGAGCCAAAGACACTCTTTCCTTCTCCACCTGGTCCAAGAGTTGGGTTTCCTCCAAAGGAGAATCCACCGGATGACCCCTGGCCAAACAAGCCGCCACTGGATCCCGAGCTGGTCGGAGTTGTAGTGGACTGACTAAAGAGGCCAGTGGAACTGGAACTAGCCGGTGTTGTACTGGGTTGTCCGAATAGTCCAGTGGATGATGAACTGGCTGGGGTGGTGGTGGATGGAGCAAAGATGCCTGGGGTACTAGCAGACGTTGTTGCTGCAGCTGCTTTACCAAAGAGCCCAGTGCTGGAACTCGCTGGGGTGGTAGTGGATGGAGCAAAGATGCCTGGGGTACTAGCAGACGTTGTTACTGCAGCTGCTTTACCAAAGAGCCCAGTGCTGGAACTCGCTGGGGTGGTAGTGGATGGAGCAAAGATGCCTGGGGTACTAGCAGACGTTGTTGCTGTAGCTGCTTTACCAAAGAGTCCAGTGCTGGAACTCGCTGGGGTGGTGGTGGATGGAGCAAAAATGCCCGGTGTTTGACCAAAAGCTGGGGTTGAAGCGGCACCGCTAGTAGCAGTTGGAGCAAAGGAGAAAGCAGATGCTGATGTTGTTGATGATGAGGATGGGGCACTGCTGGCAGCTTTGCCAAAGAGACCCAAGCCTGACGACGATGTTGTGGCGGTAGCTGCTGCTGCTGCTGATTGGGTAGTTGATGACAACGTTGGCTGAGCAACAAACAAAGAACTTGACGAAGCTGTCTTCCCAAACAGAGATCCAGCCGATGCTACTGTTGTTGCTTGAGCCGAGGTGGCAGTATGGGTTGCGGGAGTTGCAGCCACAGACGCAGCAGTTGCAGCAGGCTTGTTCTCCTTGGACAACGAGAACAGACCAGAGCTACCAAACGTTGCAGAAGCGGCCAATGAGGTTGGGGAAGTTGCACCTGGGATTGCACCAAAGAGGTTGCGGGCAGTGGGTGCCGTAGCCGACGTCCCTGCTGCGGATGCTGATGACGTTGCAGCTGTTGCTGACGCCCCTGTAGGGAAGGACACCGCACTCAGGATGCTTCTGGTGGACTGCTGCAGCTTGCTGTTCTCATCAGATGGAGGGGCTACCAGGGTGCGTCCAAGGGTCGACCCTGGCTTGTCCAGGAGGGACCCAAGAATACCCGAGGTTGGTGGGACCCCAGATCCTGCTTCATCTGTTCCTGGTGGCTTGGTTGAAGTGACCTTTGGAGAAATCATATAATTGTATAAGTGAAAATAAAATCTTTCGATGGTAAAGAAGGGACCCTAGGATAATTGAGTTGGTTTGGAGCCAGATAAAATATTTTGTTTGGCTTTATTTCAATGGCATCTACTACATTGCTCGAACACGATAGCAAAATATTTTTAGATTAGGATGGGTAGGTAGGATTGGTACCTTGCTTACAATGGAGTGCGTCTTATAGCTGCCAGAATGCATTGCTGCAATGGGAGTAGAAAGTGCAAATTGATTGCGAGTACATTGTATGTCCAATGACTGGGATAATGATATCTTTGAAAAGTGTTTAGAGACGACTCTCAATCATATTCATCGTCATCATCAACTTCAGATGGTGCTGCAGAGCGCTGCTGTAGTCTTCACGAGAACATGCAATACAACTCCCTTCTGCCAAGTGCGTTGCACCCTTCATTCCTTCTCCCAGACACTCTTTATTTCATCAGTCCAAGACATTGGTGGACAACCTCTACAATGTTTTCCTTCAATTGCTTACATTAGATATTAGGTGCTACACAAATCAGGTATGTTATTATCATCACCTTGGTTACAGGTGCAGCCAACGATGTTGCCACTGGTTGTGCAGCAGTTGCCTTCGAGGTTGCCTGCGCAGAAGGTGGTTGTTGTGGCTTCGCCCCAAACACAGTGGCAGCGGTTGTGACCGTGGTAGTGGTAGCAGCTGATGAAGATGAGGGAGCTAATGGAACAACAAATAAAAAAGGCAATGAAAAATTTGTATGATAAAATAATAATTTTGAAGACATGGTACTGCAGGCATAACAATACTGCATAAGTCAATATTTTTGCATGAAGATATTTTCGCGAATGAGAGAGTAACATATATTTTCACGAGTTGTTAATTTCACTGTTGGCAGACCGCAACAAGCTGCTGAAGTGCAGAGAAAACAAAATGCAGTGTTTCTTACTTTGTATGCATTGATAGATAAAGAAAGCCATCTTTAATATAGAAATATAGTTACAAAATATTCGCAACTACCTCAGTTTCAAATGAAAAATTATATTTTCCAAAGTAAATAACAACTAGTACTCAATCATTAGTTCAACATCTTTTTAACAAATATATGTTTAACAAAGTCACACAACTAAATTTAGTTCAACATCATTCATAGTTAAAAGAGCTAGGATAAATTATGTACCTCCAAAGAAATAACCACCAGGTGTGGCATCATGGGCATTCGGCTTGCCACCGGCCTTGGTGAAGTCAAATATCTGGGGCTTCACCCCCGATCCACCGGCCGCTGAAGCCGTTGTGCCAGACGCTGCACCAAACGTGTAAGCCCCACCGGGGGCAGCGGGAAGTTTTGGTACAAATGAGAATCCTGCCGCCGTTGATGTGGGAACAGCGGCAGACGATGCAGGCACTTGGGCAGCTTTGGGCTTGTCCTAATACAAAAGAGAGAGGACAAACATGAGAAAATACAATGCTCGAAGTTAGCACAGGTCTGCTGGCCCAGGACCACTAAATTTCATTGAAGCTAAATTCCCCTGGCCCAAATGGGCAACCAAATATGACAGATTTTCAACGTTTTTTCTTTGTTTAGGTCTACCAGATTAAGGTTTTGGGCCACAATAATTTGAAAGGTCTTGATTGTACTTGCCTGACCGGGCCACAAGGCAAAAAGTTTATTTCTGGCAATGGAAACTAGAAGAAATGATGAAAAGATAAGCTTATATAAAGACCAAATTGCACAAACTCACACACCATTAATTACCATTTCATTTATTTCCACTTTTAAAAGACTAATAATGTTTACAAGTCTATTCAACATCGATATTACATCATAAGATAGTAAGATCATATACAGTGGAGGAAACATGAGAAGCTCAATACAGGCTCTTTAGAAATAATCCCGAGAGGCTCAGACAAAAATTTGTGATACACATGTTTTGTGTCTTCGAGTCAGTAACATTTCAGGAAATCAGACTTAATCATTCTACTTGCTTTCATTCTGCAAGGTCATCATATAATAGAACTTGTTAAAAAGCTCTGCAATTTGTTGCATAGGTAAATCAGATGTGCATTTCCATCTTGTGAATGTCTTGCGTACGGTGCGGAATACACGTTTACTCAGTGTCATTTAGTGCACACAAACTTGCGTACTTCAAAGTTACATGGGGGGTGTTTCACAAAGATCCTAAGTTGAACTTTAACTCTAAGTTGGACTTAAAAAGTATGGAAAGCAATTATTGAAAAAGTTCTTTTAAAAGGCATAAAATGTGGATTCAAATCACAATAATATTTTCTATTATCAAGGAGATTTATGAAAAATCAAAAGTACTTGCTTTTTTGCTTTTTTATTTATTTTATTCCAAGGCTACAAATGGCTTCCCATAATAGTAAAGTCCAACTTAGAGTTAAGTTCAACTTAGAATCTTTGTGAAACACCCCCCTATAGTGTAGCATCCCCACACATGACAATATTTAATATGCATTAATAAAACAAATATGTATAGTAAACAAGAAATCAAGAACATCAAGAAATACAAAGTCGCTCAAAAACTGTGGAAGTATTTCGCTCCACAAGATTTTTTTGCCCAAACTGACCGACCAACCACATGACCGTATGCTAACCCATATATACCTCCTTTCACACTTTGTTTGGCGGGGGGGATAAAAAAGAAAGAAAGAGTATACAAATATTTCCTACCTTCGGAGTTTCACCGCTTGGTGTTGCTATGACCCTGTTTGGCGGGGCCACTGGCCTACCAGCCGAACCAGCTGATATCATTGCACTGCTCACCGGTCGGGAGGACAGAGATGCGGTAGTCATGACAACAGAGGATGCTGCTGCGGTTGTGGAGGAGGACAAGGGCCTCTTATCCAGCAAGGATGCAGATAGGGAGCTACCAGAGGCCTGGAGGATGGAAGAATCAACACGAATGTGGTATAAAGCTTAGTGTTTGATGATTCACTGTAGTAAGACTCACACTTTTGCATTCCTAGAGAAACAGGTCAAAGCACTATATCAAGCAAGGATTTTGATAGAGAGCCACTGCAATAGTAATAATAGAAGCTACTAGTCACTAGCCACTAGAGGCCTGGAAGTTGAAATAATTAACAAGAAAAATTGCAAAAAGCTTTGACTTGTTCTGGAGAACAGAGATGCGGTAGTCATGACAACACAGGATGCTGCTGCTGTGGTGGAGGAGGAGGGCAAGTATGCAGGAAATTGGGATATAACAACATCCATGGATAACTTGCATATTTTTGTTTTCACTGAAAGAAAAAAAATACTGCTGAAAACTGCTAATACAGGATTCATAAACTTATTTTCAAGTCAAATTCCATGGCATTCAATGACCATTGTAGCAAGAATTCCATGACTTTCACCAAGATACGTAAATAAGGTTCTTTGACATCGTTCAGTACCTTTTGTACCAAAATAAGTTTAAAAATCGTGATCTGTATTTCAGTAATGAGGAAATTAAATATAAAATTAAAGATAAAATTAAATTCCATGACTTTCCATGACCCATAAGATCATTTTACAATTTTCCCTGACTTTCAAGGTCTGGAAAACAAGTCATATTCTATGACTTTCCAGGTTTTCCAGGCCCTTTATGAACCCTGTATAAATCTACTTACACTAGCCACTGTGCCGGGCTGTGGGGGCTTGACTCCACTAGCCCTAGCCATCTCAGCTATCACCTGCGTCACAACCTTGGCTGTACTTGCATCAACATTGCTGCAAACACAGGACAAAAATATACATGAAAAGATAAATACAAACAAAATTGTGCAATTTATCATAGTTGAACCAAGAAACATAATAGTTGTCTAATAGTTAAAACTTGGGTGTGGTTTTGACATATAAAAGATCGTCACAAAAAAATATAGCGATGCATTAAAAATAACACATTATATTTGCGTGTCTAAGACATTCTCACCATAAAGTGGCAATCTTTCTTTACATTATATAGTCAATATTTAATTATTAGTTAAGTGGCAAACAATAACACACACATTTCATTACAATTAAAGTCACAAATTATTACATGGAGGAATTAAAATGATTCTGGAAGCAGATGAAAGAAACCTTGAGATTAAAACGAAAGTAAATTGGTTCAAAAAAATGTTACCTAGCAACAGGGGCAAAGGTCACGGGCGGAGGCATGGTACCCTTCATGGTGTCCAGGTTCTTGATGTTTACCACGGGAGGACTTGGTTTATCGACAAGAACGTTACTGGCCTTGATGGCTTCTACACGACTCAAGGCTGCCGAGCCAGCCAGGTGACTTGGGGAGGTGGCCTGTATGGGGCAAAAAATGTTTTTTTTTTTAATGTTAGAAAATCTTCCAAACAAGCATTCTTCTGTAGCTTTGATAACAAGTCCAACGCATTGATAATTAAACTCTAGTGGTGGTAATTTATTGAATTCATATACCCAGCCTTTCGCTAGAGCATGAACATTTTAACACCATGTTTTTATTTCTTTCTTTTTTTTACAGAAAAACACAACATTTTCGTTATGTGATCTTTTTTTGTTTCTACTCTCTTGGTCTTGTGTTTTCTGCGAACCAGAAAACAGCCAAGACATATATATGTCGTCGCTGGGCAATTAAAAGGACAAATTGACGGTATCGATAGCAAAAAACGATACTTACTTTTTTGGAAGAAACAACATTTTGACATTTTGGGCAATTATATTTTTCAAATGCCAAATCCAGTAATCTTGTTTAGTGAAACAGTAATGTAGGCTATAAAGCGATCAAGTCGTTTAATTTGGCCTACGCTCCGTTCTTTTTAACGGAGTTATTTACGCATTTCTGAATTTGCCCTTTTTACATGCACGATATCGCGTCGATATTGGGCATGAAAAAGGACAAAACGCGAATTTCCCTTTTACGCGCATTGATAATGCACAGGCAATGCGCGCGACTTGGCGCAATAATGGGCAGCTAAAAGGGCAAATCCATATTTGTCCTTTTTATTGCCCATATCATATGCGCGTTTAGTCGTGTATGCCAAACATGCAAGGGTTATTTCGTAGTCACTTGAATTAAAATTGGTTAAACTTGTGGCCGTACGCATGTGCGGATATTGTGATCAATGCTATATTCTTACGGAAAAGTAGTAAAATAACACATTTCATTCGTTATACATTGATTCTTAACCAAATACACCTCTCGGCAGTTCGTGAAAACGATTTTGTCCTTTTTGTTGCCCAAATACGTGCAATTTCGTCATTTTGTCCTTTTGTTATTTTTGATTTTCTCAAAAAGTGGGGCACATATGGGAATTCTAAACATATCATCGGATAGGTTTTAAAGAACTCTATCTGAAAACAAAATCGATATTTGATGGTACTATCGGCCATTTTGCCCTTTTTATTGCCCAGCGACGATGTATGCTTTGTAATTTTGCTATCTTGTATATAATTTAATAATGAATTTAGAATGATTGATAAAAACAATTTAGCAAACAAATAAATTAGAAATTGTCAAAAGCAACCCAAAACACTTACCTTTGTAGAAGGTCCAGTCATGCCCCAGGACACTGTGCCTGACCCTGTGTGGGTGAAGCCTGATGTCTTGGGGGGAGGGGCCCCCTGCCCCTGGGAGGGTGTAGCCCCACTCCCTCCTGCTGTGTCCCGGGGGAGGGCTGCCGAGTACACTGGTGAAGAAGATGGTGGTGGTGGTGGTTGTGCAGGTGCAGTGCCCCTGAATGAAACCACTGGGGTGGATGCAGTTGGCATCGCCCCCCTTTGGCTTTGGGGCGGGGGCGCAGCTGGCTGATATTGGGTCTTTGGTGCTTGTTGGTAGCTGTTGGTTGCTGATGGCTGGGAGAACAATGGCCTTGCCGCGGTAGAGGGCTGGCTGTAGGAAGCTTTGGTATAAAAATAAGAAATGCATGGCAATGTCCTGTTATAATGCTGTAGATACAATCATGTATTTATCTATGAAACAGAGAACAGTAAGTATAGATTGATGTACAATTTAAAGGCTAGAAATGATCATAATGGTGGCTACTTATAATGCGTATGTTATGTCTTTTGATTCTTGCTGCATGCGGCGCATCATTATAATTAATACGTTTGTTATGCGATTGCACCATGTAAGATGGGAGGATTGGAGAGTCCTGAGGAGGACTGTTGGTATTCTTTCTTCTAGGATAGTCCTAAAAAGGACTGTGGTAGTCCTGGAAAGGACTGTTGGTATTATTTCTTGAGCTTGTAGCTGTAATAAGACTAAGAGCTACAGCGCCGGTATAGTTACTGTAAGGAGAAGGTGGGTGGTAGGAGGGGCTCGACGTTTCGAACAGGTTGACTGTCAGTCGTCATGGGGGGATGGGGGGCAACCCCCCATATATTAGTCATGATGATAGTGGTGGTGGTGGTGGTGATAGTGGGGTTAGTGATGATGATGATGATGATGATGATGATGATGGTGGTATTGATGACGATGATGAGGATGATGGCGGTGATGATGATGACGATGATGGTAATGATGATGATGGTGATGGTGATGGTGATAATTGTGGTCATCATGATGCTGATGGTGGTGATGATGATAAGGACTCTAATAATCCTAATAATGATTTTGCCCGAATATGTGTTTTGCAGTAACAATCGTTTTCATATGACATCAAATCAGTCTATAAAGCATTCTAAATTCTACCCTGATAAACATATTGTGATGGCAATATGTACACGCATCTACAGGTAGATTATTGGTGTAAATCACAGTAAACACTCATCATTCATGTGACAAATTTAATAGTTGTTATTCAAATGTTGCGTAACAATTATCAGTGGTTTTCATCAACTGAAGCAACTTATAATCTGGGGTTTTTGGAAATTAATAATATTATTTAAAAATTTTAACTTCTTTTGATAATTGCATGTTATTTAGAAGAAAAAATCGATCCCTTTTTCTTTTCTTCTTGCCTTTCTTGCCCTCTTGTCGAGAAATGTCTTCTTGTTCTGGCATATCTTGGTTTTCTTCTCCTTCAACATCACTCGCCAATGATGTTTTCACGTCATCTGATTCAAGATGATTGCCAATAAACCCGATATCTGGCATATCTTGGTTGTCTCCTTCTTCAACATCACTCGCCAACGATGTATTCACGTCATCTGATTCAAGATGATTGCCAATAAACCCGATATCCCTATACAGGCTGTCCGAGGGAATGGGTAGCTTCTCGAAGTAGAGCGCCCTCACCATCTTCAGGTCACTCTCCGCATCGGTCATGTCTGGAACGTCGTACGACATGATTTTCTCCAACTCTTCGGACCAGTCCTTGAAGAACCTGACCATGTCCTTGTCTGTGCCGGTCTCCATCTTGCCTTTTGCCAGCATGTGGCACTGCTTCACGTTAGATGTGTAATCTTTCTCAGTCTGCAAAAGATTTTCCATGCGATCGCAGAAGAACTGTTTAGACTTGGTGACATGACCGAGGAGTCTGTCTCTGGACTGGTTGATTTGCTCGAGGCGTATGTCGTACTCCTGCAAGATGTCTCTCTCGACCAGGTCCATGGCCTGCGACCCGACCTGTTTGATGTCAGCGATAGCGTCCTCGTAAACGACATGCTGAGCCGACCAGACGTCGGCCTTCTCAAGCAAGCCCTGGACCCGTTCTTTGATAATGTTGCACATCTCATTGATCTTCTTTGGTCGCGTCCCGTGGTCGAAATGGGAAGAAATGACGCAGTGGCTGCACACGACAACCTCACAGTCCTTGCAGTAGTAGTCTTCCTCATTCCCTGGATGAATCTTGCAGGTCTGCTCTTCATCCTTACCACTATCGGCCATGACCCGAATAATGTTATTCACAATCCAGTTTTGCTTCAGAGCTCTGCTAGATCCACCTTGAATTGAGACATTCTGTCGGCAGAATGGACACTCAATATGCTGTAGACCAAACAGTCCTGATTTTGAATCTATCACAGCACTGATGCACTTTTGGCAATACGAATGCCCACACTCGAGCATTCTCGCGTCTTCCAAAATTCCATAACAAATGGGACATTTTAGATGCTCCTCCACCAGAGATTTATCAATAATGTCTGCCATCGTTTGATCAGAATGCCTCATACACTGTACTTGTTTAACCAGAAACTGGTTCAAATAATACAAAATTCAAATTCTGTAAAGTTATGGAAATGTATCCAGCGAAATTATGCATCCACACTCTCTTTTGTACACATGTGTTGGAACGTTTTATTACTGAGCATCATGCATGATCAGTACATTCTGTAGAATGTATCTGGACTTTGGCACTGGAATTCCCCAGTTCACAGGAAGGATTTAAAGGATTATGAACCCTTTGGCTACAAAAATAGAATACTGATTGGGCTAAGTAAGCAAAAACGTTTGTTTTCTTACTCCCTAACTATGCTTATCTGTCTCGACACTAGCACATGCCCTGTTGCTCTGAAATGCCTTGGTTACTAAAATTCAGTTTAAACCAAAACTGTACTCTCTACACCAAAGCTCAACTTTCCCCTTAAATCAGTATTTTGTTGACTGAAAATCCTTCGACCTCTACTAGCACAAATTGAATAGGTACATGTACAGTACAAAAGCGAAATTGTACATGCTATGATATTTAATTCATAGTCCAAGTAGCTGGTACACCAAACTTCCCCAACTGGGGATTCCCCACAAACAATGGGCTATTAAAGGTAAACTTGAGTAGTACTTCCCAAAATGCCCCTTGACAATGAATTGTAACAGTTTGGCGCTACAAGAAGCCAGCGAGGCGTACCTGGTTGGGCTTTTTGAAGATACCAACCTCTGCGCCATTCACGCCTGTTGCTCGGGGCAAGTAAAAATTGATGTCGGGCAAGTAAAATTTGTAAAATGGACTAGTTTGGTTGCCCAATCGGGCAACTACATAATTGATCAACTATGACTATGAGAGAATTCTCTAAATCTCATCTAGAAGTAAGCGGGCAAGTAAATTTTCTGTTTTGGGCAAGTAAAATTTTAAAATCCATGATTTCACTTGCCCGAACGGGCCAGTAGAGAACAAAAAATTAGTGTGGAGCCTTGGGGTAAGCATTTATTTACCTACTACTCGAGTTTGATAAATGCCATAAAAGAAACACAAGATTTAAGATTTTGTCCCCACCTTTATATGTTTGTATAGTGCTCTGTTGCATGCTAAGAGTTAATACAACATACAGCATAACTGTATGTATTTCAATTATGGTGTGCCTCAAACTTTACATGTACATGTACATGTAATAAATACATTATATCTGCTTTAAAATTGTTTACCATCGTGAATAATTTGACAATGATCATCATCGATCTTAACTAATGTACACACTGCTTTTTCATCATCAAACTTAAATACACACTCCTAACAAAAATATAAAGTTATTTAATTCTAATTGTTGTCCATGCAAAGTTGTATTTTGCAGTTTGATTTAGCAATCAGAGGGTTGAAGATATATTTGAGTTTTGGTCAAGGTCCACTTTAGCGACTGAAACTATGATCTTATCATCAAAACCTGATAATAAATGACTAAGCATGCTCCAATGAAGATATAAATCCGAAATAATACATTTAGAAAAAAATTTGATGCAAATTTTACAACTATGAGAGGGAATAATTCTCATTTCATATGTTTTATTCAATGAACTTTCAAATGGAATAAAAACCAACCAAAACTGTTACAATTCATTGTCAAGGGGTATTTTGGGAAGTACCAATACTCAAGTTTACTCGAGGTTTGGTTATTTTGTTTAGTATCCGCTTATGCCGTTGTTATTTATGCGCGGGTCACATACAGTGGAATCCGTGTGCGAACTTTCTCACCGGGTGAATACACGTATAATGCACAATTAAATGTTGGACGACGGTTTATTAGTTTTAGGTGTATAACTCCAAGAAAAAGAGATTTCAAGCCCCAATTTGTTCAGGCATGCTATTAAGTGACATTTTCTTTCATATAAGACAATAACCTCGCAACTTTTGAAATTTGGCTTGCAAAAGAGGGTCTGTCCCTTTAAAGGGATAGTTGAGCTTTGGTATAGAGAGTACAGTTTTGGTTTAAACTTAATTTTAGTATCCAAAACCTGCACCATAACATTACAAACTAATAGTTATAACTCCACCATGCTCGAAAGGTACACAAAATTACAAGCGACTAAGTAAAAAGTCTGTTATCATTCAAAAAGAGCCGTTAAAACACAAGAGACTTCTTTCTAAAACCGCATTGGTTGCAATCCTTTTTGTTATAAAAAGTTGTGCATGTGATGTTTTGTTAAAATAATGATTAAATAGAGAGATCATTAAAAACTATTTAAAGTGGACTTCCGTACGATTTCAAGCTTCTAATGATTGAAAGACAGATATTCTAGGTCAATAAATACAATTTTGTATGAAAAAAGTATGATTGTGGGTTCTTATAATTGGTTTTGAAATTCTAATGACACAAATTCGCTAGCAAGCTTGTTCTATCCCACAATGCACCAATTTGCGACCCTCACTATGCGCCTATCTATGTTTTTTACACTGCAGCGAATGTGTTCTTTTGATCGGACCAATACAATGCTCGATCATGAATAGTTTAGTCCACGCTGCGCCACTGACCGTGCCTTTGAGCATTACTGCATTGTTGAACCGTTTGAAAATACTTGCCTGCCCGATATTGTAACACGTTTGGCTTTCATTGGAATTTGAATAGACACAAAGTTCTGTAAACGTGGTTATTGAATTTGCTGGCTCTGCATGACCGGCTATTATGAATGACACATGCAGTGATTACAATGCAGTGGCATCGGATTCAAGCCTACTCAAGAAATTGAGCAAAGTGTGGGTGCTACGTAAGGGTCTCATGATTGTGTGCGGTAAATTTAATTATTTCCTCAGAGTTAAAGGGACAGGTCCACTCTTACAAAACGTCTGAACAGCTTTCAGTTGACGGATGGGGATAAATGTAACACGCAAAAAAAAAATCAGAGCGAACAGCCCTCTAATTTGGATTCTACGAATGAAAAACGAATGCGTCCCTCCATTTAAACTATATATCGGTCAATAAAGGAGTTCAACTGATTTAGCATAATATTAAAACAATATACAGTCAAACCTGTCTATAGTGGCCACCCAAGGGATTCAAGAATAGTGGCCATTGTAGACAGGTGGCCACTATAGACAGGTTCAATAGCACTGTTTTTCCTTGCAGGGGATAACTTTTGATGGCCACTATAGACAGGTTGGCTGCTATAGACAGGTGGCCGCTAAGACAGGTTTGACTGTAGTACTAATTCTCGTAAAGGTATTGTGAAGCCGACATTTGTTAACGTATGTCACGGAAAAAGATCTCAAAAAGAAAGAATATATAATTACATGTAGTCAGTTTAAGCGAAGTTTGGGTATTTTGCTTGGTAAACGCCCACACATTAGTACTTATGCGCGGGTCACGTAGCTAGCGCGGGTCACGTAGGGGTCATGCATACCGATCTGGCACTCCGTGAAATCTATGTCTATAACTCCAAGAAAAAGAGATTTCAAGCCCTAATTTTTTCAGGCATGCTATTAAATGACATTTCCTTTCATATAATACAATAACCTCGCAACTTTTGAATTTTGGCTTGCAAAAGAGGATCTCTCCCTTTAATGACATTAGAAAAATCTCTTAGAAATCAACCAAAGTGAGTCAAATCCTGAAAATATTCAAGCACATCCCTAGATTTATTTCCAATATACTGTATTGTTTTATAAATCGTCCGGAATTCTCCTTTCAAAACTTCTTTTGTAAATTTTTGAAAAGAGTAAGCATTTTTTTAATTCAACGGCTGGTTCAAAATTATTGAACTGTTGTGGGGTCCCACAATAATTACAATGATTATATTTATGGATATTTCAGCCGTTTCTGAACCGATTTTGATCAAATAAAGTTTATTCGGTCATTAAAATTGTATGTTCTTTCAAATTTGACACTCGGTTTTTCATTACCTCACAACAAAATTATTTTTTGAAGCGCCCTCTATACCAAAACTTTAAAGTTACTAATGTACTGAGTAAACTTTTCTGTATACATTTCAAACTATCATATAATATGTGGACATGATTGTTATCTGCGTATCACCGAATTTGTCAAGGTGAATTATTTTTTCCATTTTTGTTATTCAAAGCACATAAATCAAATCTACAATTAAAACTATAAATTAGAAATTCAGGGGGGGGGGGGGGGCTAGAGATCAAGAGCACCCCCCCCCCCCCCCCCCCCCCCCCCTCCACCCTCCACCCGCGCTACGACAGTGCTAGAGCTAGATATAGACTACCATGATTGTGGGCTTCTGATGGGCTTTTCGTTATGTAATAAAAATTCATTATATCGACTCATTTTCGCTATATTCAATGACTGAGCAGTTAACCCTAATCCCATTAGGGGGGGGGGGGGCCTTTTTGGCCCCCCCTGTCGTTTTTTTCGACGTGCATCTAGACCGATTGGAATTTCACGTTCAAACTTCATGACTTTTTTCTCTCAAGTCTCCCGCATGTTTTGATATATAATTCACCCCGGTCGGACTTGTAGAACTGATTTTAGAGGTGGATAATTGCTCAGCCGTCACAAAAAAATGCAATTTTTGTACAGATTTATATGTAATTCATATATCCGATGCCATGTAAACTCCAAATCTGTTATAATTGTTACATTGAATCATAATTTTGATTATTGCTTTGTTATTAGTTTAATTCATACACTTCAGAGATAAATTCTACTTAAAAAACAAAACAAAAAAACAAAAAAACAAAAAAATACATAAGAATAAAAACAATGAAATACAAAAGAAATAAGGAAATATCCTTATTTCTCGAGCTTTTCTAAAAACATGAAGATTTGAAACTTGAATCATAATTTTGATTATTGCTTTGTTATTAGTTTAATTCATACACTTCAGAGATAAATTCTACTTAAAAAACAAAACAAAAAAACAAAAAAACAAAAAAATACATAAGAATAAAAACAATGAAATACAAAAGAAATAAGGAAATATCCTTATTTCTCGAGCTTTTCTAAAAACATGAAGATTTGAAACTTCATATTTATCATTGAGATACTCAAAAGAAATTTTTTACAGAAAACCTGAAGAAATCCTGTAATTTCTCTTGATTTTAGATGGCAAATATAGTTTTAATCAAAATAATACAATTAAGACTCCATATTATATCACTAAAACTACTAGGTTCATAGCCTAACCGATTGGCAAACTCACTCAAGTGGCTGCTCTCTGATCTGTTTATCCCAAACCGAGCCCGCCCACGCAAGCAATACAGCATAATCTTAGCCGCTCATTCACGGAAACCATGCTATCAGACAGCAGGTCTATTGTACGGAACTATATCCCCCTCAAAGATTTTCTATAATTCCCGCCCCGCTCGCATTGCACGCCACTCCTATTAATCCGTTCATTTATCTGTCCTCTGCATAATAACTACTGATTTGTTTATTTGTTTATTTTTTACAACAATATATTAGTATTAATTCAGGCGTCAATGTGAAGCCTGGACCCACCCTCATCAGAGGTTGCCAAATATCGACGTTGACTCAACGCCAAAGCCTCAGGTCAATATTGTTGTTGTAGTGAAGTCCTTTCGTTCTTTTTTTATAATTGGGTGAAGCTTTACAGACTACAAACCGCCGAAGCAAAATCTCTGTTACAAACTCATTTAAAGGGTTCAACTTACAAACCTACTATAAGTAGGTGATTACCTGGGCTGACTGGACTGCCAACTGTTATGTAAAGTGCTTAGAGATACGGTAAATACCGGCGTAATCGCCGCATACTTTTTCCTCGAAAAAAACCTGCAAAGTCGGGGTGCGGCGTGTACGCGGAGATAGTCAAAATGTCACTCTTGACTGGCCTCAAAACAACACATTTCAGCAGGTGTGGGACTATTGGTTGTATTACACTGTATTGTATTGCGTAATAAAACATTATATAGCCAAATTGTCTACGTTTACCCTGGCCTAGAATGGTTTCTCACCTTTTTTTTGCTGATATTTGCGAAATCTGATACGTTTTTAACTTCAAAGTTACGAAACAAATGCACACTGCCAGCGCCGTGCTCGCCAGCTGTCATCGATCTAGCTACGTGCGTAGGTTTTTCACAGTACCTGGTTCTCTGTAGTACAGTGCAGTACAGTAGGGTTAGGTTTGGACATTTTGATCGAGATGGTAAGCTACGGTAGCATACAGTGCTACCATAGTATAGTGGCAGTTTTGTCAAGATTATTTGGGCGGATTTGGCGGGGCGCGGCATGGGAGCATGGCACGTTTTTGATGCCGATTTTCTGGTTTCCCGCCGTTATTCCCGCTTTTTTTGTCGCCAGTTTTCCTAGCGCACTTTTCTCCCACATTTTTTTTTTTTCAATTTCAATGCCCAAAGTCGGCATGCGGCGTTTACGCGGATGCAGCGATTGCGCCGGTATTTACGGTAATGCATTATAGGCGCTATATAAATCAAAACATTGATATTATTATTATCAACTGTTCAATCACTGGTTTTAATCAGTATTCAAGTAATGGACTGACTACAAACTGCCAACTATTCAATCACAACTCTCTTTGCTAGGTTCAACTTATAAGGACATTTCAGAACCAACATATGACATAAATGAAAATCCGCCATTTTGTTTAATTTTTTTTTTTTCATTCAGGGCTGTACACTGGGGTACCAAAGAGTGTGAAATTATTTTTGTAATGCTTTATTTACGTTCAAAATGCTCTCTTTGCGGCCGGGGTAGCGTGCATACAAGCGCTGCATGCACAACGCAATACACCAGCGGCCTCCATGATTGCTCTGCGGTACGGTTGTACTTCGGGTGGACACAAGATGGCGCTACACAACGCGGGATACCGGGGTACAACGGTACCCCGGGGTACTGCGTGTGTCATCATATAACAAACCCAATAGAATATACAAATCAACAAAGTGATTTCATACCTGGTGGCGCAAATTGTGCAGCTGTTCGTGGGTCCCTGCTCACTGGCTGTCGGGGAGGGGACTCATCTGATGGGAAGCGAAGCCTCTCAGCAGGGTATGGGATGTCATCAATATCCGACTGCGATCCTCTGCTTGAGGTGCTGGCTATCGCCGCTGAAAAGAGGAAACAAGATAATATAATCAGTTTAGTAAGAGAAGGTCGCAAAGTCATTTTTGTAATTCTGAGAATCATGTCAAAGTTTGAAAGCCATGTACATGTACAAGCTCTCTTTTATATTTGATGAATATTCCCAAAATTGAACATACATGTAATTGAATTGGCTACCAATGAATTAGGATCTACAACACATAAGTCTGGATCTGGATCTGGATGTTTTACAGTGCAGGACCTGGTATGGTATAGTGCACCGGATTAGGAGAGGGCGCTAGTTTAGCTAGTCGTAACGTAGGTGACTCTTGCCGATCTTGTTGCGGAACACCTCTGGTGATGAGCTGTCTACCACTTCGTTCGGGAGTTGGTTCCAGGCCAGCGTAGTTTGTACAAAATATGACTGTTTGAGTTGCTCTGTTTTGCAATGCCTAACAATGTAACATTTATGATTATTTGTTATCTGTCTTTCTAATATATTTTGGGTTTCAAAGCCAGTGAACTCTCTGGCTCTGATATTTCTTCTAGGTCTTTGTTTGACTAGAAAATTTCCAATAGGAAGGGCTGGGACCAACCCCTCGACCACCTTGAAGAAGGATGTAAGCTTCAACACTTGGCGTCTTGATGCTAGAGTTGGTAGGTCGAGTCTTTCTCTCATCCTGGTCATCGAGCCTGGTTCGCGCGAAGTGTAGTCACCTGCGATGAACCTCACTGCTCTCCGCTGAATCCTTTCCAATCTCGATATGTCCTTTTGAAGGTAGGGGTCCCACACACAGGCGCCGTACTCAAGGATTGAGCGTACCAATGCTATGTATGCCGTTCTTTTGCATTCTTGTGGAAAGAAGTTCAAGTTACGGCGCAGAAGTGCCGAAACTGCATTCGCCTTCTTGACAGTGTTGGTGATGTGGTGGGTCCACTTCAAGTCTTCGGAGAGGGTAAGACCAAGGTATGGGTGTTGTGCAGTGTGTTTCAGGATATGGTTATTTATGGTGTAGAAGTGAGAAGTCTTGGAGTCAGTACTAATGACGTGGCATTTGTCTGCGTTGAATGTCATCCCCCATTTGGCTGCCCATTGTTGAAGTTTAGTGAGGTCGTCCTGTAGTTTCAGATGGTCACGCTGATTCTTTATCTGCCTATAAAGAACGCAGTCATCGGCGAAAAGGCGAACTTGGGACTTCACCTCGTCTGGCAAGTCATTTATGTGGCACAAGAAGAGGATGGGTCCTAGTACTGTTCCCTGGGGTACTCCGGAGGTTACAATCTCAGTACTCGAGTGCTCTCCATCTACCACTACTTTCATCTTTCTCTCTGTGAGGAATGATTGCAGCCACTGATGAATTGGGCCGTCTACGCCGTAGTGGTTCAGCTTGTGTAACAGGAGTGAGTGTGGTACAGTGTCAAACGCCTTGGCGAAGTCCAGTATGATGATATCAGTCTGAATTTTCTTGTCATGTGCGAGTAGAAGATCATGAAATGTAGTGAGCAATTGAGTCTCTGTCGAGTGACCAGACCTGAACCCATGATTAAGTGAAGATAAGATGTTGTTTTCTTGGAGATGCTGAAGTAAGTGTCTGCATATGATGTGTTCAAGCTGCTTGCATGCCACAGATGTAAGGGAAACAGGTCGATAGTTGCTTGCCGTGTGTATATCGCCTTTCTTGAAGACCGGTGAAACATGGGCAGATTTCCAGTCAGATGGTAGGGTACCAGAGTCTATTGATAACTGGAAAATATCGGCAAGTCCTGGGGCAAGCTCTTTAGCACACTCCTTCAGTACGATGTTGGGAATCAAGTCTGGGCCAGCAGCTTTCGAGACGATGATCTTTCTGAGTAGTGCTTCAACGCCATTCACGGAGATGTGAAGCGGTCTGATTTTACCATGCCTGCGGCCGGTCATGGTGGGTGCATGGTAAAAGTTTCTGTTGAAGACGGACTTGAATTGATCCACTAGAATCTGAGCCTTGGCCTTGCTTTCGTGGATCAAGTTTCCAGCTTGTTTGAGAGGAGGTATTCCAGTCCTGTCTTGCCTTTTAGATGATACGTATCTCCAGAAGGGCTTGGGGTTGTTGTTTTCAAGTCCTTGAATAACTGAAGACAAGACGAAGTCTTCTTCCGCTTTTCTAAAAGTTTTCTTGCACGACTTTTGGAATTCTTTAAACTTCTCCCAGTCCTGGGTTTTGTGAGGAAGTCTACGAGGGTCTCTAGATTTCCTGTATAGCCTTGCCTTTCGTTTAGTCATTCGCTTCAGTTTGTGGGAAAACCATGGGACGGATTTCCTGCCTTTCATCAGCTTTGACGGGACATTGTCTTCTACGATGTTGAGTAGTGAGGACTTGAAGTGTGTCCACATGTCTTCGATGCTGTTTCCGGCTTGACTTTGGGTAGCAATTTCCTCAGAGAGTGTTGCAGTCTTTTCGTGGATCGCCTCCCAGTTCGCTCTGTGGAAAAGGTATCGTTTCCGGTTGTTGTATCTGGTAATGTGTGGCAGTATTTCAAAGTCGGTGACTATCATGGCATGGTCACTAATCCCTGGGATGCTCGTGGAGGTCTTGACCAGAGATGGATTGTTGGTGAAAACAAGATCCAGCATGTTGTCCTGTCTAGTTGGTTGGTTATGTATCTGGGTGATGCCATAGTCCAAGGACATGTCAATGAGGGCTTGCTGTACTTCTCTCTCTGATGCTCCTGGTCTGACACAAAGGTTTTCCCAGTCAATGTCAGGGCAGTTGAAATCGCCTGCAAGGATTACATAGTGTTCTTTTCTGCAATTGAGAAGCTTTCCCAGTGATTCATGGAGTTGATGTATGTGTCTCATATCCCGATGCGGCATGTAAAAAGATCCACAGTACAAGTCCTTGTTTCCTTGGATCTTGACCTTGGTCCATACAAGTTCACATTCTGTTGTAAGTTCTGGATTACATTCAGCAGTTTCATTTCTAGAGACGCCAACAAATACGCCGCCGCCTCCTGTTGATTCTCTGTCATTTCTAAAGAAAAGGTGGGATTCGGGTAAGACCTCCGTTGACTTAGTAGCATCGGGAGCTGGGTCTTGACCTGGTTTGACGCCCGACAGCCATGATTCAGTGCCACAGATAACGTCTGGCTTGATGTAATCCACAGCTGCTGAGAATTCAGACCGGTTCCTTCTGATGCTGCAGCAGTTAACGGTGAGAAGTCTCATGTTTGTTTTCTTTGGTTGGCCTATGTTGTTTGAGTTAGCAGTTCCAGTTCGGCTTGTACTTGATGATTTATGTTGACTTCCTTGCGTACTGCCACTTTCAGAGCTGCTCCGTATCTTAGGGCTGCTTTCACAGATGGGGCTTGGTGGATCTTCAGACGTGAAAGAGTACGTCGTATCTGAGGCAAGTGGGTAGTACGTGTTTGAAGTCTGGAGTTCAAAGGAGTTGAAAGTGAAGTTTTCAATGTTCAGTTCGTCACATTTGTAGCAATGCCATACTACGCTGTCATGGCCAAGATTTGACATGTCTTCTGTGTTCGGCCCTTCGCACGATTTGTGGTACCAAATACTGCAGTTACAGCAACAGACAGCTAGTTGGGACCAGGTGACTGGGCGTTCGCAGTATCCGCATGGGTACACAGAAGCGGTCTTGGGTCCTGGGTTGGTTTGGATGTCCCCCGAGATGAGAAGTAGGGCCAAAATGAGGCATCGATTCTGGTTTTGTGCAGTTCTCGTTACACCAGAGACATTGTCTCTTGTTAGCTTGTCGATAGAAAGGTGAACATGGTCTTGCTTTGCAGCGAGAAAAGATGTTGCAGCCAGAGTCGATGCTGGCTCACCAGTCCGGGCATCAGGAGACAAAGTGTTGGATTGATAAATGGTGTACATCATGGTGATAGTAAGTAGAAGTTGTAGACAGAATGAAGGGTGAGGATGTGAAGCTGCCCTGCATTTTGATGACGAAGCCATATTGAGTAGCGTGTGTAATGTACAATGTCAATGTAGTGCTGTGTAGCAATCCCGTAGTAGTGTAGCAATGCAGTGAAAAGTGGTCGAGGGGCGGCCCCAAATCCCTGTTTTTTAGCAAGACATGTTAGACATTTTTGACATTAGAGCATAAATACAATCATAAACAAACATAATCATCCGAAAATACATCAAATAATAATAGGATTGATGAGATTTTAAAGGATATTTTTGGTTGCTGGCCGGAGCTCCCTGAAGTGCACGTCCGACGTTGGCGGTGGCGCCCTCTCTATGTTGGAGTCTATTACCTCTTGAATTGGCTACCAATGAATTAGGATCTACAACACATAAGTCTATGGTGGAGTCTATTACCTCTTGAATTGGCTACCAATGAATTAGGATCTACAACACATAAGTCTATGGTGGAGTCTATAGATTACCTCTTGAATTGGCTCCCAATGAATTAGGATCTACAACACATAAGTCTATGGTGGAGTCTATAGATTACCTCTTGAATAGGCTACCAATGAATTAGGATCTACAACACATAAGTCTATGGTGGAGTCTATTACCTCTTGAATTGGCTACCAATGAATTAGGATCTACAACACATAAGTCTATGGTGGAGTCTATTACCTCTTGGTGCTGATCTGATTGGAGTTGTCTGGCGCTGCGACAAGACGTCTCTGAGGACGGCCTGTTTCTTGGCAGACAGCGGCGTGCTCCGAGCTCTCGGTGGAGATTTAACTCTGATCTCAGCCAGTCGGTTTGCTAGCGAAGATTGGTCACTCTGGGCTCTACAGAACAAAACCATAACAGGACAAATAACATGAACCAATCAAAACTTAACAATGCAGTCATTCAACAAGGCATTTAATCCACATTGGTTTTCTATAAATAGGTACGAATTACAGAGATATTAATGGTGGAATTTGTTTATATTGAAGCAAAAATCAATGGGTAGTAGGTGATACATTCTGACACCAATTTGCACCTTTATCACTAGGTAAGCAGTGTTGCTTTTCTATGAAACTATCACACATCATTCAGAAGAACACTTCAATGATATTGTTATATGATGGAAGTCTTGAATACCACCTTTGGAAAAATATAATGAAGTTAAAGGATCACTTAAAATGGGTCTAGAAACATTATCAAATCAACTAAACTTTCTTAGAAGCATGGAACTGGATTTGTTTTACCCATTTCTCTCATGTTATCAACATATTTATGATTGAAGTGTATGGATTTGAAAGTCTCCCAGGAAGACTTTCAGCTGTGTACAAAGTGCAATGAGTTAGCAAACATCACTTTGCATTTTGGCTAATTACTCCGACATATGATATTAATTTACCATGGAATTTGCACACATCAGTATAGAACATATTAGATGACAGAAATGCCCATTTTATCAACCCTTTGTCAGTTTTTGCCTGTCAACATAGTAACTAGATCCCTTAAAATCAGAATAAAGGCGTGTGAAGGACTCACTTGATCTTTGGAGAAGGCAGGGCACTAATGTTGGAAGGTACGTCATGCCTGTCAACATAGTAATTAGATCCCTTTAAATCAGAATAAAGGCGTGTGAAGGACTCACTTGATCTTTGGAGAAGGCAGGGCACTAATGTTGGAAGGTACGTCATGCCTGTCAACATAGTAATTAGATCCCTTTAAATCAGAATAAAGGCGTGTGAAGGACTCACTTGATCTTTGGAGAAGGCAGGGCACTAATGTTGGAAGGTACATCGTGCCTGTCAACATAGTAATTAGATCCCTTTAAATCAGAATAAAGGCGTGTGAAGGACTCACTTGATCTTTGGAGAAGGCAGGGCACTAATGTTGGAAGGTACGTCGTGCCTGTCAACATAGTAATTAGATCCCTTTAAATCAGAATAAAGGCGTGTGAAGGACTCACTTGATCTTAGGAGAAGGCAGGGCACTAATGTTGGAAGGTACATCGTGCCTGTCAACATAGTAATTAGATCCCTTTAAATCAGAATAAAAGCGTGTGAAGGACTCACTTGATCTTTGGAGAAGGCAGCACACTAATGTTGGAAGGTACGTCGTACTGGTGGGCCTTAGTCAGCTGCTTACGCAGGTCAATCAGTTTGTTCCTCTGCGTTGACATCACATTGACGTGGTTACCAACGGTCTGATATATTGCATCCATAGTGGGCGTCACCATTTTCCTTTACAAAAGAAAGTAAACAGTATTTAATAAAAATTTTAAAAAAACATTGAAATTGCATTGAAGTAATTTTGTTTGAAACACAAATATGGAAGTAGATTTAAGTTATTGAAAGTTAGTCACTATTCTGCAAAATTACAGTTCCTCCACGTTGACATCACATTGACATGGTTAGCAATGGTCTTGCATCCATAGTGGGTGTTATCACAATGTTTCAAGGCAGCTCACCTAAAAAAATATTTCCCTCAGGAAGCTTATCCTAAAGATCTCCTTCCTCCGCCATTGTTTGTTTTGACCCACGCACAGTTCAAACATGCATTGGTAACTCTGATCCCATTTGCCTAGGTAGTGTAATGTATATCTGATTGATAGAATTCCATTTCGTTCCTAATTGGGGGGAACAAACAGTGACTTAAAGCTATAAATAAGACTTACCTTGCGGGTCGCTTCCCTTTGCCCGTGCTCAGTTTATCCCACTCCATGTCCAAACAAGCATTGGTGTCTCTGATCCCATTGTCTAGGTAGTGATACAGCGAGCGGATCTCCTGAAGCTGCTTTGCTGCCTGCGGATCAAGACCTCTGGAGCGAAGCAGCTGGAGATATCTGGGGTCTTTGCTGCGCTGCTTGCGGAGACGGCTCTCTTCCACAAGCGAGAAAGAGTTGAGGAGCTTGGACTTGAGCCCATGCAGATCTTCATTCAGCGACTGAAGTGGAAAAAAGATAAAATTAGATCAAATAATTAGTGCTTGACATTGTCAAGAAAGTGAAAAGGCGAGTGGATCTCTTGAGGCCTGCGGATCAAGACCTCTAGACCGTAGAAGCTGCAGGTATCTGGGGTCTTTGCTGCGCTGCTTGCGAAGACGGGACTCCTCAACAAGCTAGAAAGAGTTCAGCAATTTAGACTTGAGCCCATGCAGATCTTCATTCAGGGACTGGAAAGACAAAAAGACAAAAGCAAATCAAATACCTAGTGCTTGACATTGTCTAGGTAGTGGTACAGTGAACAGATCTCCTGAAGCTGCTTTGCAGCCTGTAGATCAAGACCTCTGGAGCAGAGCAGCTGAAGGTATCGGGGGTCTTTGATGCGCTGCTTGCGGAGACGGCTCTCTTCCACAAGCGAGAAAGAGTCGAGGAGCTTGGACTTCAGGCCATGCAGATCTTCATTAAGTGACTGTAAAGAAGATGAAATCAAATCAAGTACTTAGAGCTTCACATTGTCTAGGTAGTGATAGAGCAAGCAAATCTCCTGGAGTTGTTTTGCTGCCTGTAGATCAAGACCTCTGGAGCGGAGCAGCTGCAAGTACCGAGGGTCTTTGCTGCGCTGCTTGCGGAGACAACTCTCTTCTACAAGCAGATCTTCACTAAGACTGAATATAAACTGAATATAATATTATATCATTATGTTTCTAATTATGTAGCCTACGTATTTCTTTTGTTAGCGCCTCATGTTTAGTCATGTGACTATTGACGCGTTTTTATGTATTTTTAAATTGAATAAAACCAATTATCTATCTATCTATCTATCTATCTATCTAAGTAACTGAAAAGGCATAAAGACAAAAAGTCCTTCACATCATCTAGGTAGTGATAGAGGGTGAGCGAATCTCCTAAAGATTTTTAAAGTAATTTGTTTAGACTTATATGGTAATAGCTGGTACACAGCATAACAGCCTTTGGTACAAAATGTACTATGATGCCACAATTATTTGTAGTCTTCATTATTGTATACCAAGCTTTTGCATAAAATAAACAGTTTTGAAAATGTTCATTAGCTCAATGTTTAGTTACCTTGGTAACATCTAGGACGTCTACTTTGAATGAAGCGAGGTCGTCGACTCCCTTGCAGATCTTGTCCAGTTCAGCAACAGATCCCACTGCATGCACTCCAGACCTGGCTTTCAGAGCAGACAGCTCTTTACTGAAATGATCCATCTGTTTGGACGAATAAATCAAATAAGGAAGAAAACATGAAGAACAGTATTTCAGTTATCTACATGTAAGATGCACCCTTTTTAATGTTATAGTTATAAGAGTTGTGTAATTCATCCATATTAATGCTTACATATGTTGTTATACATTTTTCAGATCACAAGCTTATCAAACCCTGTACAAGCTTATCAAACCCTGTGACTATGTTCCTACTGTTTGCACTCCAGGGCAGGCCCTGGCTTTAAGAGTAAGCACCTTACTGAAATGATCCATCTGTTTGGACAAATTAATACAATAAGAAAACACGATGAACAGTCATTTGGTTAGGAAGAAATAACTGTTGTAATTCATAGTTGTAAAGGCTTTGTAATGCATCCATGTATATGTGTAAAGGCTGACATGTCATCACATTCAGATCACAATCTTGTCCAATTATGTAACAGTTCCCACTATATGCACTCCTGACGTTCATTTTCATTTGCGAAACTGCAACAGAAGTTGGGCAAGAAACTATATTTGTTTCTTTAACTTTTCTTTAATGTTCAAAAGCAGAGAATCGATTAGTGCGAAAAGCAGAGCTCTGACCTCTAGACCAGTGCCCGTTGCAGAACGAGTTGCAATCGATTGTAAAGTTGCAATTAATTGCAAGTCAGAAAATATGCACATTTGAAACAATCAGATTTGCGCATTTAGTCATATGATCTGTCTTGCAATTAATTTAAACTTTACAATTGATTGTATCTCTTTCTGCAATGGGCCCCCGATCATATCAAACAATGGGTTAAAAGCAGATTGAAATAAATGGCAGATCCTCCTCACCTCTTCTTTGATGTTGGATAACAGGGCGTCGGTGACTGGTTTGGTGTTAGCTACAGGTGTGGATGCAGCTGAGATTCCAGAGGCCTTTGGTGTGGGCTGGGGGACAGCCGATTGCATCCTACTGGCTGGTATCTTGTGTACGGACTGTGATTTCATTGAAAGAATTGATTTGATTTGAATTATTGGCCATAAATATGAGATTGTATTGCCAAGTTCAGTATTTGAAATGATACATACAAAAGTATACATTCATACTTTCATTAAAAAGAAACAGCAGGGCATCTGTGACTAGTTTGGTGCAAGCTACAGGTGTGGATGCAACTGAGATTTCAGAGGCCTTTGGTGTGGGCTGGGGGACAGCTGATTGCATCCTACTGGCTGGTATCTTATGTATGGCCCATGATTTCATCAAAAGATTGTATTTAATTTGATGTATTGTACATCAATATGAGATTTGTTTTATTAGTAATATGAGTAATTGAAAAGAACAAATGTAGTTTATAAATTATTTATTGATTTATTGAATATAGAATAGATTTATAATTTATGTGTTTATTATAAGTTTTGGCTGTAAATTGTAGACCGACAATGGTGCGCTTAGAAACAACCGTATTAAGCGCCTAATAAATGTTGTATATTATTATTATTATTAATTAATATTGAGACACACATAAATCACATGAGGGCATCGAATACAAGCTGATATTTCAGAGGCATTTGGTGTGGGCTGGGGGTTGCTTCTGTTACCTTATGATTTGATGGAAAGATTTAATTCAATTTTGTTCCCCCATAAAAATGAGGTTTATTTGCTTGGTACAGTACTTGAAAAATCAAACTATGATACTCTCATACAAATATTCAAAATCATTTACCAAAATAATGGTTCCAAAATTAAACAATTATACATTCATGTCATCTTGCTGGAATGTTGAATAGATATAAAGCACAAATATCTATACTGAAATTCTCGTAGAGAACAAAGTTTGGTTGCACAAAACTTCAAGAGCCAATGTTGCTGATTTTATTGCTTGTGATATCTCTAAATTTGATCCGTACAAAATGTTACATTTGATTAAATTATCCTACAGAACAAAGTTTGGTTAACAAAAAATAAAGAGCCAATATTACTGATTTTGATGCTTGTGATAACTATAATTTGATGTGAACAAAAGGTCACCTGTGGCGCAACCTGTGCTACGCTTGCAGAGTAGGCTGGAGGGGGTCTCTGATTGGCCAAGGAGGCGGCAGCATTCGGAGGACCTGAAAAGATAAATAATAATGAAATGAAATCAAATGAACAAGCTATAATTATAGTAACATGCTAATTGAGGCCAACTATTTCATTTCAATTTACATATATGCATAACTGTACAGTTTTTATCATATTTTAAAATATCATTCTATACACAGCACATTCCTAAAATACCAAACTATTCAAACATCTGAGATGCCCCAACCCTGGACAATGTATATTTTTAAAGCTACCACACCTTGCATAAAAGGAATGGTTGACAGCTCTGTATTCTACAACATACCTGGTGCAATTGACTGATTTGGGGCAATGCTCTGGGATGGCACCGCTATCTGAGTTCTTGGTTGCATCACAGCAGAAGCTGATGTCGGGGCTGCAGCCGAGATTGGTTGCTGGCCCGTTGGTGCTACGGCTTTGAAGAGGCCAGAAGAGGCACCTGCCATTATTAAGATCAATGTTTTACCTGTTAACTACCCAATTAAATACTATTTTCTAGAAAGTGTAAGGCTGTAAAAAATACATTGATTACTAGTGTAACCTGCAACAATCTCTTTTAACTGTTGCTGTACCTGGTGCAATTCACTGCTTTGGGGGAATGCCCTGGTTTGGCACTGCTATCTGGGGTCTTGGTTGTATCGCAGCAGAAGATGAAGTCGGGGCTGCAGCTGCGATTACCTGCTAGCTTGTTTGGGATACGTTTGGTAAACGGCTTTGGAGGCAACTGCGATTTTGAGAATTTATTTAAAACCTGTCTACTACTCAATTAAATAGACTACTTAATTTTCCTTTGGGATATCTGTATGTATTAAATTCTTCCTTCTGTGTGTCTTGTGTATTGTTTAGGTTAAACTGAGTTGCATACTGTACATAGTTATAATTCATTATAGTTCTTCTTATTCTTATGAATGCAAATGTATGATGAGAGACAGGAATATAAAACTGATAGCAAGTATGTTTGTTCCAGTAATTAAATAGTGAAACTATCAATAAAAACCAAATAACAAACCTCTAGAGACGTTGGGTACTGCTCCAGTCATTGGGCCACTGGGGGCTACGGCATTGGGTGGCCCAAAGCCAGGAATCTTTGCTGAACTTGGAGCAACTGTATTTGGTGGTCCGGGGGCTACGACGTTGGGTGGTCCGAATCCACTAGCCCTAGTTGCACTCGGCGCAACAGCATTTGGAGGTCCAGGAGCAAAGGTCTTTGATGCACTGGGTGCAACAACATTCGGTGGCCCTGGGGCAACTGCATTTGGCGGGCCTCGGGCAACTGCATTCAGCGGTCCAGGGGCAACTGTATTTGGTGGTCCAGGGGCTACGGTATTCGGTGGCCCTGGGGCGACTGCATTTGGTGGTCCCGGGGCTACAGCATTCGGTGGTCCTTTGAAGCTGAACCCAGCCGAGGAGGATCCGGATTGTAAGGACTGTGATGCTGCTGCGAATGAAAACCCTTTGGACGCATCGGTTGATGAGGATGATCCCGTGAAGGAAAATCCAGTGGATCCTAAAAGAATAATCATTCATGTCATTATTTGATTAACCCTAAATGGCTTTTATAAAGTGCACCGCCCATGTTTAGATGCAACTCAATGGTCTAGTATTCCCCTAGCCTTAGCTAAGCTGTCATGATAAGGTGCATCCAGCATTTCAAAGAATACATTCCTGTCACTTTTTCCTGCCATTTTTCACACAGATACAAAACAGGAAATTTTGAATAAGTGTCTTGCTGAAGGACCCATGTGCCATGTTGCGTATCAAACCTACCATCTTCATATTAACATGCCAAGGCCAATACCAATGTAACACTGCTATTCTAAAAGTGTTAAAATGTCAACATTTCATTACCTATTTGTAGTCCTTGCACATTTCTTCTTTTTTTTCATATCAGTTTTCAACCGGTTCCACAAGGAATATTAATTTCACAGGTTCAATTCATCCATAAGCAGAGTGTTTCCTGAATTTGAATATTTATAGAAAGATTATAACTCTACCGAATTTCTGAAATAAATGAGAAGGAAACTATGCCAATGCTCACCAAACAAAGAAGACTGACCGCCTGGTGCAGCCGATGACGAGGGAGCAGCAACGGCCGGGGCACTAGCGGTGGGCTTGAACTGGAAACCTGCAGATGGACCTGATGAGGAACTAGCCCCAACAAAGCCAAACTGGCTGGCTGCAGACTGGGGTGTAGGTGCCTGGCTGGTATGGGGTGTAGGTGTCTGGCTGGTATGGGGTGTAGGTGCCTGGCTGGTAGGGGCAGTGGGCTGCGTTACTACTGGCTTTGTTAAGCTGCCTGCTGGTGGTTGAACTTTAGGTAGGGCACCTGATTACATACATTTGACACAGAAAAGAAATAAATACAAATAACTTGATATAAACTGAGGATAAGATAATCTAGCGGTGGGCTTGAACTGGAAGCCTGATGGTCCTGATAAAGAACTAGCCCCACCAAAGCTAAACTGGCTGGCTGCAGGCTGGGATGTAGGTGCCTGGCTGGTCTGGAGTGTAGAGGGCAGTGGGCTTTGTTGAGCTGCCTGCTGATGGCTGGACTACAGGGGGTGCACCTAGTTGGAGTTCATAGAAACTATAAAATCAATTTAATTGTTTATTTTTACAGATCAACTTATATTGGGGGAAAGATGAGTGGAAAAGATCTTTCAATCAATCAACTCAATAACTCACCATCATAATATTTTAACAAAAAAGACACAATTATGTTTTTAACCAATTCCCTTTGAGATTCTGATATTCCCATAGGCTTTGCACATAGTTCACCAGGTTCCCGTAGGCATGGGGTTATAGTTAATTTTCAAATAAAATTTGTATATATAGTAAATGACAGAAAAACTCAAGAAAAATATTTGACATACTGTACTAGAAAAAATAATCTCAGAGAAATGTTGTTCGATTTGAACAATTACAATTTGTTAAATTCTGTTGTTTTCATTTAACTTACCCGCCTTGCAAATGGAACATCCCATGTTGAGTCGGATCGCGATCGGATCATAATATAGTAATTGTAATGTTTTGGTGTGTAGTGTATATGAAGGCTTTCTTGTTAAGCCACCAATAACTACACGTCACTTAATGATTACAGCTCAGGATGTATTCTTTGATACACTGTTTATCAATGTCCATCACTGGGAGAGTGAATGTGATCCTTACTCCAGGAGCTCACAGGATGGAATGGACTGAGCATATTATGTACACACTGGTTAGAACTATTACACACATGATGGAATGGACTGAGCATATTATGCACACACTGGTTAGAACTATTACACACATGCTGGTTGTATACACAAAGTGCCTAGCTATGCATGCACTGCACTCTTGTCTATATCCTGTTTATAGGCAGAGGGCCAAAGTCGAAAAAGTAGCTTCCTAAAGGAGGTAGGTTGCCAGATCTCCACAAAAAATGTATTTGCAAGTATTTTTAATGAGACAAAATAAGTCCGAGGTCTACCTCAACAAATTTGTTGCGAACACCTCCAAATCCAAGATGGCGTCCCAAAAAGCAGCCGTTTTGACTTGCTTATAGATAATTACAGATAATAAAAGAACAGAATTATAGTACAACAGGCAGTCTGACCCCAATTCTAAGTAAGGAAGACTCCAACTGCCATTATAGAACTAGAAGGTAAACTGTACGCGTGCGCAGTCACGTGCCCTAGATACTTTTGTTCATGTACCAATGGCGGACCGACGGCCTTAGTATAACCAGTTAAGAAGGCAGGAACTTCGTCTTTTTTACGTCACATGAATGCATTGTGGGAATATGTTATAACGAAACAATAGTAATGTGCTTCAGGTGCGCACTTTACCAGGCGCATTCTTACTGTACGATTTCTATGGCAAAGATGACATAAACGTGTACACTTATGATTAAAAAAGGATTGTTTTCTTGGATACATAAATTACAACATTCAAAATATAAAATGTTGCTTATTAGGTCCTCTCGGCATATAAGGCCTTTAACTTACCTGCTCCAACTCTCTCCCCTCCAGTCGGTAATGGATCAGGCTTCTTGGTGACCCCCTGCATATCTTCGGTGTTGATCACATAGAAAGAACACAGCAACCCCTCGCTGGACAGAACCATCAGGATGGGTGAGGGGGGGGAGCGTGTGTTGCTCTGTGAGGGATGAGAAAAAAAGAAGAAATGTTAAAAACAACAAACCCATTATGCACACCATCTTGCGTTCAGCACAAAATGTGACCGGCTGTAGCAAAACCCGGCACTTGTCGGTAAAAATCAAAATGTAGATTTTCATACCATTACAAAGGCCTCATCACAAGCTTTCATTTGATCCTTTGTTCTAACTAAATGGTTAATTATTGGTGAAGATATGACTGTTTCAATTTTACAATCATAGGTCTTTTACACACATTATGTGAACTTTAAATGCCCATTTCTTCAAAACATGAATTATCGACAAGTGCCGGGTTTTGCTATAGCCGGTCACAAATACACACTTGTTTGTGCTTCTTGAGCACTACACATATTCCTGCACAAGAACACAAGCAGGCAGATAGCGGTGAATCGGGGGTAGCCAATCACAGTCCGCCTTACAATTCTCTATCACTAGCATGCACATGCAGTCAGGAATAAGCAGAGGTATTATTGGTAAGCAATAATGCTGAGTCGGTTCGGTCGGTCACACCGGTGCCTGACCATCACCATCGCGTCCCGGTTTCATTTTTTCTGAACCGGTGCACCGAAGGAAAAAAAAAACAAAATATTAATTTGTTTTTTTAGACACCCTGTAGTGCCCTTGGAATACAAACAACACTGGTCTAGGCTTCCCCCATTCGGTTCACCGAGTCCCGACTGGTGCAAGTCTGTCGGGACCTGGTTTATAAAATAACCGTGAGGACTCAGCCTCAGTTAGTAAGCAACAAACCGCACCTCATGAAAACAATCCCATCAATTAATCACATTCCTGGCTGTTCTTTTTTCTGTTGAGGTTCTTCCATATCATTCAAGTGACATTTTCTCAAATTTTTATAAAACTTGATGGATCTTCGACTGCGCGCAGTCAAAAATGATGCCTCCGCCATTGCTTGATTTATATCAAGCCCAAATTAACATGAACTGAATTAATTCGTTAACTCAATGTTAATTGAAGACTAAGTTTGATGAGAATCAGTCAATCAGTTCTTGAGATAACGCGATCACAAGCTATTTTTGCATATATAATGAGCCCTGTGACCTTTGACCTCATGACCCCAAAATCTAATCAGTTCATTGGCACCCCAACGATACATACATGAACTAAGTTTGGTGAGAATCCGTTAATCAGTTCTTGAGATAACGCGATCACGAGAACGGGACGTACAGACGTACGTACGTACGGACGGACAGACGGACGGACGGACAATCCGAAAAACATAATGGCTCCGGCTACTTCTTTGCGGAGGCATAATCATACTATCAATCAAATAATTAAACAAGCAACCATCCTTCAATCATCCATCCATCCACCGATCCATCCATGCATGCATCCATCCATCCATCCACCGATCCATCCATGCATGCATGCATCCATCCATACATCCATCCATCCATCCATCATTTCATCCGTTCAACATCGAACCATCCATTACTAATACTCACTAATACAAATGTTGGTTTGTGATGTGTAGTCCATAGCCATCCCCATCGGCATCGTCTCTTCATTATCGCACAGCGGCATCTCGACTCGGGCTGCGTCGTCCAGCGTCCAGATTTCCCACAAGTCCTTGTTCTCCTGCTGTCTACCCAGCACGGCGCCCTCTACAGAGTTGCCGGAGCACATGATCGTGAATGCCCTGAAAAATCAAGAATAATTTGGTTAGTAACAATTGGGGTTTGTTTTAAATGCCAATCTTAATAAACACACCTTTACTTACCACACACACACATTCCATTGCTTGGAAGTGCTGTAGTATTCAGGAACACCTTTACTTACCACACACGCACATTCCATTGCTTGAAAGTGCTGTAGTATTCAGGAAAAAATAAATAAGTTCAATGTATTCCCTCTACAGAGTTGCTGAAGCACATGATGGTGAATGCCCTGAAAAATCAAGAATGAAAATAAGATGAACTATTTCTTTAATTTTCGCCAATCTATAAAACACTTCAGTGCAACACACAACAAACACACACAGATGAAATGAGTGTACCAAATGATAAATTGCATCAGCATCAGCACCATTATCATCATCGTCATCATTGTCTTCATCGTCATCATCACCAACGTCGTCATCATTGCCAACGTCGTCATCATCATCATCATCGTCATCATCGTCATCGCCATCGCCACCGCCACCGCCACCACCACCACCACCACCATCATCATCATCATCATCAGTATCTCACCATTTGTCCAGGTAGTGCATGTAGTAGCAGGCAGCTCTGTCCTCACAGGACCCATAGCAGATGTCCTCAAAGTTGATGTAGCTCACTGGCTTCTCTTTCTGTAGATAAAAAAAATAAAACGATTAAGATACAGGACAGTGAAAATCATACACAGGGCTTTGGTCAATTCAGCCCCAGAAATGCCTTAACCCTAATCCCACTGGGGGGGGGGGGCCATTTTGGCCCCCCCCCCCCTGTCGTTTTTTTTTCGACTTGCATCTAGACCAATTGGAATTTCACGTTCAAACTTCATGACTTTTTTCTCTGAAGTCTCCCGCACGTTTTGATATATAATTCGCCCCGGTCGGACATGTAGAACTGATTTTACAGGTCGATAATTGCTCGACCGTCACAAAAAAATGCAATTTTTGTACAGGTTTCTATGTAATTCCTACATCCGATGCCATGTAAACTCCAAATCTGTTATAATTGTTACATTGAATTATAATTTTGATTATTTCTTTATTAGTTTAATTCATACACTTCAGAGATAAATTCTTCTAAAAAACAAACCTAAAAAAAACAATAAAAACAATAAAATACATAAGAATGAAAACAATGTGGGTAAATCCGGGAATGTCCTGGATTAGTGATATATTTTATTACCATAAAAAACATATGATGAATTACATCATTTGAAAGTACTTTTACCTGAAAACCTGAAGAAATCCTGTAATTTCTCTTGATTTTGGATGAAAATCCCAATTTTCCCCCAAATTCGTCTAAAATTTGCATATTCAAAATTTGAATTAATTATAAAAAAATAAATAATGGTCCAATTTTTTTTCTTTCTTCAAATTATTATTCTACTAGACTAGTTTTTCGAGTCAATCGGTCCATTCGTTGCCGAGATTTGAGGGGGGGGGGCCAAAATGCCCCCCCCCCCCCCAGTGGACTCAAGTGATCAAAATAACCCAGTGGGATTAGGGTTAAAGAGCCAACAAAGAGCACCCATGAATTTGCATTGAGTCCAATGGAAGCTAAATGTTAGAGTGCTAGTTTCGTACTGACAATACATGTTTGAAAAGTAGCCTTCCCCCCCCAAAAAAAAAACTAAATAAAATTAATTAATTAATTAATTTAAAAAAATTAAAAATTAAATAAATATATTATTTACCCCCCTGATACCAGACTACTCATAAAATGCTTGATCCCAAACCACTAATATTTCTTTGAATACCAATGCTTTCAAAAATACATGGCTCCAAAAAAGTACTGTAGTAGATTGCTGGCTTGGAGCCACCATAGTGAGCCACCAAATGAACCTCGGACCACAACAATTTTGTTGATATCAAATTGTCCTCGCCCCGACAGGGCAAAAACTTTAAATTAAATTATAGCTGGCATCTAATAACGCTCAAATATACCTGGAAGAAAGCTTTTACTCCTGCAGCACCCAAGCTTTGGAATAAATGACCTCCGACTCTCCACAACTATTCAGTCTGTAAGACCATCAGTGCAATTCAACATTTAGATTATTAATAATTTAAATAATTATTTAAGCGGGGGAGAGTATATATTTATAGTAGCCGCGCTATATAAATGTTCATATTATTATTATTATATCAAAAATATGCTACATTATGCATTATTATTATATAATATGATTGATAAACTTACAGGAGCATGGACAACAACAATGTTTGTTGAAGGGATTCTTCAGCATCGATGTAGGCCACTATAAACATGTAGGTAGACACCCACTGGATATCAACAACTGGGCAAAGACCTAGACCTTTGGACCTATGAACATGTAGGTAGACACCCACTGGATATCAACAACTGGGCAAAGACCTAGACCTTTGAACCTATGAACATGTAGGTAGACACCCACTGGATATCAACAACTGGGCAAAGACCTAGACCTTTGAACCTATGAACATGTAGGTAGACACCCACTGGATATCAACAACTGGGCAAAGACCTAGACCTTTGAACCTATGAACATGTAGGTAGACACCCACTGGATATCAACAACTGGGCAAAGACCTAGACCTTTGGACCTATGAACATGTAGGTAGACACCCACTGGATATCAACAACTGGGCAAAGACCTAGACCTTTGAACCTATGAACATGTAGGTAGACACCCACTGGATATCAACAACTGGGCAAAGACCTAGACCTTTGAACCTATGAACATGTAGGTAGACACCCACTGGATATCAACAACTGGGCAAAGACCTAGACCTTTGAACCTATGAACATGTAGGTAGACACCCACTGGATATCAACAACTGGGCAAAGACCTAGACCTTTGAACCTATGAACATGTAGGTAGACACCCACTGGATATCAACAACTGGGCAAAGACCTAGACCTTTGAACCTATGAACATGTAGGTAGACACCCACTGGATATCAACAACTGGGCAAAGACCTAGACCTTTGAACCTATGAACATGTAGGTAGACACCCACTGGATATCAACAACTGGGCAAAGACCTAGACCTTTGAACCTATGAACTCAAATGACTGATTGATTTAATTATTTCACATCTACTATCTGGTACAGCTAGCATTTTTGTTAGAACAAACTAACAAAATAGCAAAATAACTGGTGTGTAACAATACTCGAGGCCTACTTACGGGAGCATGGACAACGACTATATTTGGTTGAAGGGATTCCTCAGCATCGATGTAGGCCACTATGAACATGTAGGTAGACACCCACTGGATATCAACAACTAGGGAAAGTAGGTAGAAGAATAAATGACATGCCATTGTCAATATTACAGTGAAAATATAATAATAATACATTTAATTTATATAGCGCTTAATACATGGTTCTTGACGCTGTTGCATAATAACTTGTCTGCAACTAAAACAGTATAACTATGATAAATTTGAGTACACTACATGAAGAATAAGGTAAATTTAAATAATAAGGTAAATTTAAATAATAATCAAAATAAACCCCATAACCAAGAGCTAATTTGGGTTTTTATTAAACAGAAAATGTTTATTTTCAAAATTATTTAAGAAATCTGATTTTTAGTCACTACAAAATTGACAAAATTTGTTTGATCATGTGTTGTGATTTTCTGTTTTTAAAGCCAAGGGGATTTATGAACTCCATTTAGATTTAAATAACTACAACCCTGACCCATAAAGTATCGAAGTGTGATGTCACAATTATTCATTGCCATGGGAAGTGGTCCTAAATAATGTCAGGCAAGCCAAAATTGTCTGACCTAGCGGTTGCTAAGAAGGCAATCATCCAGCTCAAACCAACTATTAAAAGCTTGAATGAAAGGACAAGTTGTTACGAACCATTACTATGCCACAACAAAAGAATGTGACATCACTACTTCGGTACTCTATAGTCAGGGCTCCACACTTAACTCTATAGTCAGGGATCCACACTTAACTTTTTTGTCAGTGGCCCTGTTGGGCCAGTGAAATAATTTCTTCCCCTTTTCTGGTGGCCCAAAAGAAAAATTGACTGGCCCGTAAATTTTATTTCATTCAATGAGTAAACTTTTTACTGTTCAAAATATCACTCTTTTCTAATCAAACCTGTGTTTATAGATGAAGCATGACGTGGAAGAAATCAAGATTTTTCTCATTTTGTCAATGTCAGGTTGAAAATCTGCTTGCCCGATCGGGCCACGAAAATATGACTTTTATACATTTTGCTGGCCCGAAATGCAATTTCACTGTTCCCGGGCCAGCGGGACAGTGCAAGTGTCGAGCCCTGCTTTGTATATAGTAACCAAAAGGATGCATAGGTACCTTTGACATGTTCATTTGTGAAGTCGGGTGACTTGACATTTTTCTTGAGTTCTATGGCATGGTTGAACTGCTTCAGCTCTCCTTCATGCGTGCCAACCACCATCTGTTTGCCCTTGGGGCTCCAGCATACTGAAAGAAAGCAAACAAACAGATATACACATTACAAAATATAGTATGATGGGGGCATCAAACTTCGCGCAGTTAACTTTTAACACAACATTTCATTTCGACAAGAAATATACTGATTTGTATAATGATTCTAATACCAGTTTATTCAGAATATTCTGTAGTATAATAAACATGTATTGGTTTTAAGATCACTCAATTTAAATTACTTATTTCGGCCTGTTTTTGAAACCCTTCCATTTTTATTGACAAAAAAACAGGGGATCAAACTACGCGCAGCAGTTTTCCCATTCATTTGTACGCGCATTTAAAAGGCCATTGTAGCTGTTTTCGCTGTCATTTTTTGGCATTTTCATGCGCGCACAGAACAAAGGGGGATCAAACTTCGCGCGTTTGTATGCATACGTAATGGTGTGGAGCTGGCAAGTTAACTGCGCGAAACTTACTGCGCCAAGTTTGATGAAGCGCGAAGTTTGATGCCCCTCCCATACAGCAAGAAGGAGCAAGTTTTTATTATGTAAAAAGAATACACAAACAGAGCGATAAACTAAGTCCCTCATTCAAACAAGCACTCATGGTGTGGTTGAATTACTTCAGTTCTCCTTCATGTGTGCCCACCACCATCTGTGTGCCTTTGGGGCTCCAGCACACTGAAAGAATATATATTAAATAGTATTACGGATTTCAAAACATGTTTGTTAGTCACAGTATCCAGTAATTGAAGACTACTTTGCGTTAAACAGGTTTGTTACTGGTCCCAACAAAACTCAAGCTGTCTATAGAGAGAAGATATGATAATTCAAACATTCTTTGATGGGTTCGGATCTTCAAATTCAGATCGGCTGGCATTTTAATTCTGCTTACATACTACATTTTGTAACTCTTTGTTATCAATCTGGATTGTATTTAAATAAATTAACGGTCATTTTTATTCTGTTACTGTGTAAAAATTATAGTCAAATATAATCTTTGTCACATGCGGATTGATTGAGTGCTAAGAGATGATTGTTAATCATATCAGGCAATATATTCATCAAAATAGTATCCTAATTTTTGTATATCTAAATCTACAGAGGCCTCATCTTACCTGCAGTCACCCCTATATTGGCAAGCAGACGGGCCATCGGCTTGAGAGTGGCCCCGGAGCTATCCCACAATGCACAGCTGCCGTCGGACATACATGTGATCAGAAGAGACTCATACACAATCAAACTGATGTGTGATTCACCCATGGTAGTCTAGTCTGAGCTGAATTGTCCGACAGGAATTTTATTAGAAGGGACTTAAAGTTGGATCCATTTCTTTTTCAAGAAACTCCTACAGTATATCGGCAGACAGAATGGCCATCGGCTTGAGAGTGGCCTCGGAGCTATCCCACAATGCACAGCTGCCGTCAGACAGACATGTGACCAGGAGAGACTCGTACACAATCAAGCGATATATAATCCAACCATGTAAGTCTAAATTGGGTTGAATAATCCAGCAGCATTTTATAGGAAGGAACTCACATTTGGATTTCGTACTTTACAGAGGAAACATTTTTTTACCTGCTGTAACTCCTATATCGGCGGGCAGGCAGGCCATCGGCTTGAGAGTGGCCCCGGAGCTATCCCACAATGCACAGCTGCCGTCGGTCATACATGTGACCAGTAGGGGCTCGAAGGCCGGGTTCCAGGCCAGGTTGACCAGCTGAATCTCAGGGTTGTTGCACAGGATGGCTGCCATGAATGGGTTGTGATTGACCCCCTGCAATTTGAAGAAGAAACTAGATGGATCTTCGACTGCGCGCAGTCGAAAATGATGCCTCCGCCATTGCGCAATTTATATACGTGTATCAAGCCCAAATTAAAATGCACTGTATGAATTCATATGTCAACTCAATTTTGATAGTTATCTGTCTACCAGATCTGATATATATCATAATTATAACCTATGTTTGCAGTATGGGCCATGACCTTGACCTTATGACCCCAAAATTGTATAAGTATATAGCTCCCAAAGATACAAATAGGTACCAAGTTTGATGGTTATTTGTCAACTGGTTCTTGTGATATTGCAATAACAAGCTATTTTTGCTGTCCCTGTCCTTGACTTTTGACCTCATAACTGCAAAATCTGATAATTACAAAGGTTTTCTGAGATACATTCAGGTACCAAGTTTGATTAAAATCTGACATTCAGTTCTTGAGATTTTGCAATTACAAGCTAATTCATTGAGCCCTGTGACCTTTGACCTCATGACCCCCAAATCTATTCAGATCATTGGCACCCCAAGATACATACATGAACCAAGTTTGGTGAGAATCCATCCATCGGTTCGTGAGATAACGCGATCACAAGCTATTTTTGGATATAAAATGAGCCCTGTGACCTTTGACCTCATGACCCCAAAATCTAATCAAATCATTGGCAACCCAAGATACATACATGAACCAAGTTTGGTGAGAATCCGTAAATCGGTTCTTGAGATATTAACGTGATCACAAGCTATTTTTGCATATATAATGAGCCCTGTGACCTTTGACCTCATGACCCCAAAATCTAATCAGTTCATTGGCACCCCACGATACATACATGAACCAAGTTTGGTGAGAATCCGTCAATCGGTTCTTGAGATAACGCGATCACCACGAGAACGGGACGTACGTACGGACGGACGGACGGACAACCCGAAAACATAATGCCTCCGGCTACTTCGTTGCGGAGGCATAAAAAAGAAGAATAAGAATCACTCAAATTTAAAGTGATCATCAAGAAATCATACTAATTTTATTGAAGAAAAGGGCAGGATTTCTTGCTCAACCACACTCTAAACGTGAATACAAATATGTATTCCTGTATCAGTCAAAAGTTGAATCAACCTCTTCCCTTCAGCTCCTGGCTGATACTGAGAGAGTGATGTATATATGTACATGTATAAGACGGTTGTATCTTGGATTTGCTAATTAAAGACGAGAGATGATCATTTACTTGCAAATGAGGATTTTAAAAAAGAAAGAAGCATACCTTCTTCGTGATAACTCTGACATCATAGAGGCACAGGATGATATTGCTTCCATCTGAGTAGCACACAGACAGGACCACTTCTTTGCTGCTGAGGGACACGTGGAGAGGTCTGACTCCAATCTCCAGCTTGATGCACTCATAGTCAGTCACTGCAATCAAGACAAATTAACACATAGTCAGTCACTGCAATCAACACAAATTAACACATAGTCAGTCACTGCAATCAAGACAAATTAACACATAGTCAGTCACTGCAATCAACACAAATTAACACATAGTCAGTCACTGCAATCAAGACAAATTAACACATAGTCAGTCACTGCAATCAAGACAAATTAACACATAGTCAGTCACTGCAATCAAGACAAATTACAATGTAACACATAGTCAGTCACTGCAATCAAGACAAATTAACACATAGTCAGTCACTGCAATCAAGACAAATGAACACATAGTCAGTCACTGCAATCAAGACAAATTAACACATAGTCACTGCAATCAAGACAAATTAACACATAGTCAGTCACTGCAATCAAGACAAATTAACACATAGTCAGTCACTGCAATCAAGACAAATTAACACATATTGCCCCACGTTTTGACATACAGAAGAACTTGCAAAAAGGGGGGAGCGGTTAATACACAGAGATAGAAAAACACATTTCATGAAAATACCACATATATATAAGGCTGTAATAACAGTTTATGTTTCAAGAGTTAACCCTAACCAGGCCGGGTTATTTTGGCTATGCTCTGGCCGGGGGGGGGTGGATTCCACCCCCCCCCCCCCTGAGATCTCGGCCGTCGAACGCGCGGCCGCCAAAAAATTTGGCACGCAGATAGCTTGCAACATAATCTACAAGATTGCGTTGTTATTTTTTTGAAAATAATCAATTTCTAATTAATTATGCAAATTTATGCATAAATCCCCTTTTTGTCTGTAAATCACTAAATATTGCTCAGAATATGCTAATTTTGTGCATAAATATTCTTTATGACTTAATTAACAGGTTTTGAACATAAAAAATTGCGACAGCCAAATTTGTCCTTATGTATTTCTTTGTTTTGGGAATTCAATGGAATAAATTATTGAACATTATCCAACCATTTTCAGCCCAAAATTAAATGATTGCAGTGATTAGAATGAAAAATAATGAAGGTTTTGTCTATTCTAGGAAAAAATTAATTTCCATAGGATTTGTACACAAATCACAAAATTTAGCGATTTTCGGGCCGACGCACACTTACAAAACATCACGTGACTTTAGAACGGTGTACCCGGTCGTCGCAAATTTGGTCTCAAAAGTTGCGCAAGACTTCAATGAAAACACTCATGAAGTCGCGCTGCAATACTGGCACGCGTTGCGGTATTATCGCGCCCCCCCCCCCCCCCCCCCCCCCCCCCCGGCCTGGTTAGGGTTAAAGGGCTTGACAGGCTTTCTGCTATGAATAATGCTCCAATCAGAAACAAGTATGTGACTTGTGTTGTTTTGTGTACTAAAAGCATGGGATGTGTATGTTTGATTATGTTGTAAAGATTCCCAGCACAGTTTTATCATCTAGAAAATGTTTTTCAATGACGACCCAAAGTTGGGGGTGCGGTTAAAACACAGGTGCGTTTTATACACGCGCCAAAATGCTTTTACTTGCAACTAACTTATGATGAACACATGATTAATCTAGGACGCAAATAACTTAATCTATTGCCTACGTATTAATGGAACCTGGGGCCTATTGCCTGTAAAGCATATACTGATTGATTCAAATGTGCATATTTCTAACTGCGTTTAAACACAACTTTGGGATTGACCGCAACTCTTAATGCATGCAGCCTCAGTAATGTTACAAAAACAAGTATAAGTTCAATTTTAGGAGACATCATAACAATGTTCAAAATAAGCCCAGGACCACTGGCCCGGGGCCACTAAAAAGCAGCTAGGGACCACTAAACAAATGTCATCAATGCCAAATTCAACTTGCCCAAATGCATAGGACCACTGGCCCGGGGCCACTAAAAAGCAGCTAGGGACCACTAAAAAAATGTCATCAATGCCAAATTCAACATGCCCAAATGGGCAACCGAATATAACAGAATTTGTCATTTTATTCTTTGTTTGGGGTCACCGCATTCAGGTTTCAAGGCAACTAAAGTATGGAGATTCATGTTTTTACTTGCCGACTGGGCCACAAGGAAAAACAATAGAGTACCGAAGTGTGACGTCAGAGCTATTCATTGCCATGAGTGATGGTTCTAAACAATGTCAGGCAAGTCATGAATTGGTGATTTAGCGTTTGCTAAGAAGGCAATCGTCCGGCTCCAACCCACTACTTAATGCCAGTATGAAAGGAAAAGTTGTTTAGAACCATTGCTATGCCATAACAAAAGCATGTGACGTCACTACTTCGGTACTCTATACATTTGCAGCAGAGCTAACTTACCCAAAGCACCTGTTGAGTCTTTGTTGGCCTCATTCAATCTCCCAAACTCTGAAGTGTGGAAGATCTTCACACCTGGGAAAGAAAATATATTTCAGTTAGTACTACATACTGTATTACCACAATCACTTGCACACTGCTGGCGAGTCAAAACTCAAAAGATAACCAGGCACACATGCAGGCCTGGGGGTGTTTCACAAAGATCCTAAGTTAAACTTAACTCTAAGTTGGACTTTAAAAATTATGGAAAGCCATTTGTAGCCTTGGAATAAAATATATTAAAAAGCAAAAATGCAAGTATTTTAGACATTTCATAAATTTTAAATCAACAACATGAATTAGATGAATAATCATTTTATGCCTTTTAAAAGAACTTTTCCCAAAAATGTCCAATGAAACTAACGGCCTTACGTAATAGTTAAGTCCAACTTAGAGCTAAGTTAAACTTAGGATCTATGTGAAACACCACCCCTGGAATTCTAGTAATCTCTAAAATAAAACAAAATCAAGAGGATTCATGACCTGTTGTTTTGTATAGTCTAAAGCATGTATATAGAGATGTAACCATATTTGATGGAGATGCATTTTAATTTTCAATTATTAAATAGGAAAACAAATTCATTTGTGTTCTTTTAGTACCCTAGGGTGCTGTTATCCACATCGGGGACAAATAAAAATCCACCATGGGCTCTGCATTAAATAAATGACTATCATTACCCTACGCCGTTCTATGTATGCTTAGTACATGGCAAGAAGGCAGTAGGAACCTTCCGTATTTACCATCTTGTTTTGGATGACCTGGCCGGAGTTTGAGACAAGAATTACCGTACGTACATGAAGCGGTTGCTCTACTACTTTGCCACCATGACCAGTCTGGCATCCATTTAGCAATGTTGTAATGAGTCGACTCAACTCAACTTGAACCACTATATAGACTGTCCACTCGACACTTTAGTGACTCAACTCGACTCGACTGCCTGTTTTCTTTGATTCGAGCCCATGTTAACTCGACTTGACTCGATTACAACACTACCAAATTCAGTCACAATTATGATTATGTACACAAAAAATAAGTCCTTACCTGAATCATAGCCTATAAAGGTGAAGCCATATTTGTTTGAGACAGTAATGAGCTGCAGTCTCTCTGGAGGAGTCAGGGTTTCTGGGGCTCCATCAAAGATCTTCAGACGACAGAGCTGCTGGAAACGTATCGCCTGTTGAAGGGGAAAAGATAATAGTGTTTAAAGGAAGCCAAACGCTGGCATTTTTGCTTACTTTTACCGATGAGTGATGAGTGCATAATTCCTGTCACTTCTAGCATAATATTTCCTAAATATTGGGTATTAAAAAATCTAAATAAATAAATAAATTGGGTAGCACACTTTGAGGTACCAAGCGCTATGCAGTGTTAATTCACTTGCATCATTATTGTACTCCAGGACAATGGTGTTGCCATATCAACCGTAATGAGCTGTAGTCACTCAAGAGGGTCAGGGTTTCTGGGGCTTCATCAAAGATCCATCAGAGATCTTCAGACGACAGAACTGCTGGAAATATATAGACTGTTGAAGGGGGGAAAAGATAATAGTGTTTACAACTTGAGGTACCAAGTCGCACTTGTTCAAAATTGCTTATTGAAATTTTGTTAGTTGTTTTAGTACTTTTCTCTACTATTGATGTCTGTTTCATTTGCTTTATGTCGTAATAAATGCGTCTTGGAATACATTTACTGAATAGATGGCGCTTTCTAAATGCTTTATGCTTTAATTCACTTGATCGTTATTGTAATTAAAGTAAAAGATGTTGCCATATCAACCATACTCGGGGTCAGTCCTTTGCATATAAAATCTCAACATGAAATTTTGCTGTAACAAAGGCAAATAAAGGAGTTTAAGACTTCAGATACCAAGCAATGGAAACAGTTAGAAAATTACAGATAAGACAATTTCACCTTACTACTAGGTCTGGGACAAATATCCAAATATTTGAATAGCTTTTTTGTGCGTGTGGGTGTGTGTGCACCCTAAAGTTATGGTTTAATGTTTATTTGTTTAATATACATGTTTTATGTATTTTTCATTTAAATATTAAAAGATGTGATTGAATTAAACAATTATCACCAGATTGAAGGCATTTTCAGTGTTTGTTTTGTAGTGTTTTATTAAAACAACTAGTAAGAGTATATTAGAGCTCCATTACTTACAACAAAAAATTGACTGTTACTATAGGGGGCAGCATACAAAAAAAGTAATAACGATTGATTTGGATATCCCGTTTATTTGAATAGGTATAAAAAGGTATTCGTCCCAGGCCTATACCTTACGTATATCTCATCTAGCAACAACAGAGAAATTTGAAATCAAGCTACCTAATGTGATTAATGTTTGTTTGGTTCACTTTTTTTTGTGGGCAAGTAGAAACAAATGTTAATGTGGTTAGAAATGTTAGAGTGGTTGGTTTGGTATACTTACGCCAACTTCTCTCTCAGCTGGCCCAGCCTCATCTCCCATCTTGGTTCAATTGCACTTTGTTCTTCTTGAAGACTGATCTGGGAATACAGACATGTATGGATATCTAATTAATGATGGGGTAAATTAACAATTTTCTTTGTTCTTCTTCTGTATACACGTCACTAGGTCTCACCCCTACAAGACAAGGGGTTAACAGCATGCTGCATTAACCCCTTACTCCATTGCCTTGAAAAAAGCCTGATAGTCGGCTGCCTTCATTGTCCAAGTAAACACTGGGGAATTCCCCTGTCTACCTAGCCTTAAAACTAGATGTTTTTCACACTATTGATCAATTTGATGCTGTGTATGTCTGTATAAATTGCATAATTGCTTTGGCCTTTGTCCAACAAACAATTATAGCATGCCTTCATTGAATCATTGTGTTAATCTGTTCAAAGCTGGTTGTAAAGAATTCCTTAGAGTCACAAATTGACCTATATTCATTGTTATATACTTTGGAATGCGATACAAAAGCCACATGTATTGACTATTGTCTTGTCCAGACACCTATTGAAATGCTGCACCCCTGCAAATAGTACAAGTCAGAGTACTTTGCAGAACCCATTGTCAGTTAGGTCATTCAGACACTAATCTCTGAAATAATCCCTTCAGCCTTTTGATAATACTGGCTGGCAGACAAGCCTAAACATGTAAACAACTGTTCTAAAACCTGTGGTTGAGGGCTGCACAGTCAGAAAGCTCAGGCTCAGATTGTAGCTTCAAGTCATAGATCAAATAATTTAAAAACTGGAATTTAAAGTGCTTCTGACATTGGAAAGCTCATGTAAGTTTTAAATAATCAATTCTAACCCCCTGTTATGTTAAGTTTGATAAATTGGTGAGATTTTAGCTAGAAATGATTTTATGATTTTTGCCAGTCTCACAAATTTTTTTACTGCAGCCTACCTATGAGAGTGACCCTAGGGTGACTAGGTCTAGGCAGAGCATTCTCTTGATCTCTTTCAAGATATGCCCATGAGTCATGGCATAACAAAAAGAATGAATGTTCTATGCAAAAGCATTCATAGCATCAATTGAATTCAAAAGCTGAAGAGAATGCTGACTATTGACATTTATTGACATGATATTGAGAATTAAAAACAGCAGAACAGTAAATTGATAAAATGAGAATGGATAGAAACAAAGTCAAAGAAAGTAAGCTAAAATTAAAAACATAAAGTCATAAGTTTTCTAGTTTCACACAAATTGAGCTAGATCGACAAATCTATCGCTTTCATGGCCTTTTTGACATTATTATTGTTATTTTCACTGTCGGCATTCTAGCGATAGACGCGACCGATACGCGGTGCCTTAAGAGGCAAGAACACCGTAGCTCTACAGTAAAAGTTACTTACGGAAAATCATTTTTTTTTGCACATAAAACACAACATATTTAGTATTTTGAGCGACATTTGTAGCCCTATCAATACATTTAGGGCTGTTATAATACTTTAACTCACCGATCTCGTGTGTCACTATACATGTCATTCTATAATTACGGCGAATTGTGAGATTTTCCACAATTTTCCATCACTCTTCGTCGGTCTTTCGCCGTTCAAACTGCCGTTATCGTACACAGATGCAATAATTACGGTATCGCTAGCGTGCACACAAAAAAAAAAAAAAAAAAAAACGACGCAAAATTTAAATGAGTTATTTGACTTGACAAACTGTTACCGCTACATTTTTAGCAAATAATTGTGGGCCAGTGATTCCAATAATTATTCGGTAGCGGTAACAGTTTGTCAAGTCAAATAACTCATTTAAATTTTGCGTCGTTTTTTTTTTTTTTTTTTTTGTGTGCACGCTAGCGATACCGTAATTATTGCATCTGTGTACGATAACGGCAGTTTGAACGGCGAAAGACCGACGAAGAGTGATGGAAAATTGTGGAAAATCTCACAATTCGCCGTAATTATAGAATGACATGTATAGTGACACACGAGATCGGTGAGTTAAAGTATTATAACAGCCCTAAATGTATTGATAGGGCTACAAATGTCGCTCAAAATACTAAATATGTTGTGTTTTATGTGCAAAAAAAAATGATTTTCCGTAAGTAACTTTTACTGTAGAGCTACGGTGTTCTTGCCTCTTAAGGCACCGCGTATCGGTCGCGTCTATCGCTAGAATGCCGACAGTGAAAATAACAATAATAATGTCAAAAAGGCCATGAAAGCGATAGATTTGTCGATCTAAAATTGAGCCCAACGTAAATAAATCAATTACCTAGTCAATTGGTCATGAACTCAAGGTTTTATTCATTTTTTCTTAATTCATGACCAACAAGTCTAAATTTCATTTCCACTTATTTATTTCAGTTTTAATTTAAATTTTAATATTTTTTTAGCAATTTGATTTTGAAAATTTGTGATAGTAAATACATTTGTTACATATTTATAAAAAGATAGCAATATTACACACAAACCCATGACAAAACCAAGGTCATTTTATTTCAATTTGCTTTATTTCAATTTGCAAGTGCTACAAAAAAGGGCATCTTGTATTCTTGTTAACCGATCTTCGACTTCGGATCGCGCCCCTAATTTATTTCTCACATTCTCCCACACAGACAAAAAATCGCACATGTGGGACTGATGACAAAAATAAGATCTAAAATGCTTTTGAATTCCAGCGCCACATTCACCACTCGAGTATGTTTTAGCTACATTCAACATTCACAATCATTATCACATTCGACCCTAAACTTCAAAAATATCGTGAAAAGCAGTGTTCTAGTTACCTTTTCCACTTGGTAAGTGTTACGATGATTCTTGCTTCGCGCCTCATTCATTTGCAGCCTGTGGCCTTTGGTACCGTTCGTTGCCGTTATTTCAGCGATCATATTATTACTGCGATCGGGATAGGGATTCGATACGTCGCGTTTACGTACGTACCGCTAGGCTGCGCTGTGGGAACCGCGGGGAATTCCCATCGTCGCTGATCGACTGGTGAGGCAGAGCGTTAACCGTTTGCATGGTTTGGGCCCTTTGGGAGATTTGGGCAAATTAAATGACTATCATCCTCTATATTTTAGGCCTATAATTCGTCTTAGTACTCTAAAAAAAAAAAAATTTCATGGTGGGGTCTGGGGGGCTCTTTAGCGGGGCAATGCCATGCAAGGAAGTGAAATTCATTATGAAAACCATTCAACACATATAATAATTGGTTGCCCATTTGGGCAAGTACAATTTTAAAGGGGAATTAACCCTTATCCTTTTGACTTACTGGATGTGATGAGAGCATAACTACTTTCATTGCTAGTCACTTATTTCCTCATGAATATTCCCGATTACAAAAATAATCAATATTTTATGGACCACTGTCGTCTGCTTTCAATGCCCATAGGAGGCGGCCATTTCTTCAACTACTCGCGGTGAAATGACGTGGCAGGCGGAGAACACAATAGCATTATCGTAACCCGCTATTGTGTTCTCCGCCTGACACGTCATTTCACCCCGAGAAGTTGAAGAAATGGCCGCCTCCTGTTGGCATTGAAAGCAGACGACAGTGGGTCATAAAATATTGATTTTTTTCATTATTGGGAATATTCATGAGGAAATAAGTGACTAGAAATGACAAGAGTTATGCTCTCATCACATCCAGTAAGTCAAAAGGCTAGGAGTTCCTTCCCCTTTAAATATAGGTAGCCCAAAACTAATTTTGGGTGGCCCTAGACCAGCAGGCAATAATTGCTAATGTTGAGTTGTACTGTATTATATTTTATTTTTAGTGTAGGAGAAGGGAGGGGGGGGGGGGGGGGGCAAAATGATCCCTCCCCTTGTGGTTTAGGGTATACATACTACTGGCTGCCAGTTACCCTGGTGTAATCTTTATACAACCTGAGAGCAGGGGCCCGATTACGGACCAGCGACATTTACCATGGCAATTCGCATCATTGGCTCTAACTCATTGATGTCAATACGATAGAATTACGTACAAATCTGGTCCTGGGTCATGATCGTGCTCTCGGCCACTGGGCTCCGTTGCGGAAAGAAGTGCAATCGACTGTACATGCAGTTATAAAGTCAATTGAAAGTCATAAATATGCTCATTTGATGACCAATCAGATTGTTAATTAAGTCACATGATCCGACTTGAATCAATTGCAACTTTACAATCGATTGCAACTCTTTCTGCAACAGGGCCCTGATCTGTCAAAGACTGAATTAACCCCCCCCCCCCCCCCTTCCAAGACGATTACAGACTGCAGCATACACTCAGCTCCCATTCCAAAACAAAATCCACCAAATATGGATCATTTTGAAAGTCAAGCACTCAACACATCCCTCATAAAACAGTCAGTTCACTATTCTCTTTATTCTGTGGACTACATGTGACAAAACCCTGATTAACTAATGAATTATTGGGACTTTTAATAATAAAAATAGCAAAAACAACAACCACAGTATAAAAGGGAAAACTTCATCTTATATTCAAGAACACATACTCACTCAGGACATACAGTCAAACCCCACGAGTCATAAACACCACCCCCACTGTTTCCCTTAGGTGGCCACTATGTACAGGTTTGACCCGTGGAACCTGTCCATAGAGGTCGCCTGTCTAGAATGGCCACTTTCATTGTTTTCCTTAGGTGGCCACCATGTACAGGTTGGACTTGTGGAACCTGTCTATAGAGGTCACCTTTCTAGAATGGCCACCATGTACAGGTTTGACTTATGGAACCTGTCCATAGATGTTACCTATCTAGAGTGGCCACTTTCATTGTTTTCCTTAGGTGGCCACTGTACAGGTTTGACAGTATTTGATCAAAAAGACTCAATTGTCTCTTTCTTTACATCCAATTCTCACTGCTCCATTTTCCCTAGTAAAGTATTCCAAGTTTTCCCCTTATATACCTCCAGGAACCTGTGGGGTGTTTTACAAACATTCTAAGTTGAACTAAACTCTAAGTTGGAGAAAGCCGTTTGTATCCTTGGAATAAAACATATTTAAAAGCAGAAAAATACAAGAGTTTGAGACTTCCAACAACAACAAAAATATATCAATTATTTCAAGGCTCCTTGATAATAACAAACATAACTGATTTGATCAAACTTAATGTCTTTTCAAATGAACTGTTCCAAAAAGTTTACAAAGAAACTAACGGCTCTCCATAATTGTTAGGTCAAACTTCGAGTTAAGTTCAACTTAGAATCTAAGTTGTGAAACGCCCCCAGAGGGATAATCGGGATATGTACAAAGTCTATGCGGATTTGAGAAACTAGAAGGGCAAGGGTTGAGATAACAATTTAACCTACGCACATAGAATGAAGAAATTGATTGTTTGTTTTGTACAGCTGCAATTTATTGTTTTCAAGAATGTTATTCTGAATGTACATTAAATAGATTTGGTTTTAGTACATAATACATGCGCATATATATATACAGAACTAAACTGTTTGTTTGAAACTGTACACTGGGAAATTCATTTAAATTACACAACAGTTGAATAAATCCCATCAAATGTATTCTAAACTGGGCTCCAAAAGAAACTTATTACTTCTTCAGAGCGACACACATTAAAATCCAAAGCATACAAATTAATCATAATTGGGCATAGATTAGCTATAATACTCCTTAGCAAGCTCATCTAAAAAAAATTATGTTTGCTTTAGTCAACAAAGAATAAAATAGGGTGAAATCGCAAGAGGTCATTTTTCAAAAATCACAGAAACTGCATCGCTTTCCGGGCACAGAGCTCGGTACGGACAATAGCCAGTCTAGTGGTTACATAACCCGCTTTGAAGTTGAATGAATAGCTATTGCAAGTTCTGAATAGACCGCCTTTCGTGGAGGTTCGCAGCGAGCAGTTTCTGTGATTTTTGAAAAGTGACCTATAGTGATTCCATGTAATTTTTCTCTTTTTGGGCAAAAGCAAACATTTAATTTTTTCGATATGCTTCATAAGGAGAATGATAGCTTATCTGTGTCTTAATATGATTCAATTTGGTGCTATGGATTTTAGTGAGCGTCGCTCTGAAAAAGTGATAAGTTTCTTTTGGAGCCCAGTTTATTTCAAACTGCCTATAACACTTTTTAATTGCAATGAGAGTTTACTAAAAACATAACAAACTTTTCATGAAACATCTAATACTGTACCTTCTTCAACAAGCTTAATAATCATGACAATAATTGCATTACAATTGTCTTAAGATATGTCAAGTAAGATGCAAACTAAAACGTTCATTAAAACTTAGTTTGGGTTATAAAAATCAAGGCACAGATTATGACAATTACCATCATTTGCAAAAGTTTAAGACCACCTGGGAATTTGTGGGTATTTCAATAATTTGGAATGCATTCTTTTGTCTCATTGAATGATTACATAACATGTTTACTACAGTGGTCAGTAACACAAGAGTAATGGTATGAGCCCATATGAATGAGAGTTTTTGCCAAGGCAGGTCAAGTATGTCTGAAAAATATATATGTTTAACTTTGTTTTTTCTTTGAGTTATTGCATTTTGGAAGGATGGTCTTAAACTTTTGCAATAAACCCCTCACAAAAAAATTCTGATGTTGAAGTTTGAGCTTTCATATCTCTCATGTGTACTGTATTACCCTTCATTAATTTGGTATCACTGGAAAGCTTGTTTATTCACCTTTACATTGATGCCTCAATTAGAATGATTATCTAACCATGGAATGTGCATTACACCTGAATATGGGGCAAAGTCAAAAGCAAAATATTGCAAAATGCATCAAATTTGATTTTGTCAACAGCATGCACAGTGAAGTTTCCTTTTGTTAGGAGGATATATTGTTTTATGTTGAGGCGGTCATGCATGAATGTCATTGGTGTATTCTCCTTTTCTTTTATGAATGTTTGCAACATTTTAATTTTGACTTAGTGCCATATATAAAATGCACTATCATTACAAATGGAGCATTAATCAATATAAAGGGGAATAAACCGGCTTTCCAGTGATACCCAATTCATGTATCTGGATAATAAAGAAACAAGAAAGATATGAACGCTCAAACTTGAATTGCAGAACTTTTTGCGAGGGGTTTATATTGGTTACCATTTGTGTTGAAAATCAGCAAAAGAAAATAGTAAACAAGCCTACAAGAACATGTACCATACTTATGGTATCTACTGTAGTATTGAATCAATATTTTCATTACACTATTTGCCAGTAAAATGACTTAAGTGAACAAGATTTCTGAAAATATTGATGCTGCATTTGCAATGGATACATACATAATTTTTTTAAAACTTAAAAAAACAGAACATAAGTTTGATTTTTTTAAAGTACACATTACAAAACAGCAATACAATGTTGAAGTGGATTGGTGTACCACTATTCTGTAATAAAATAAACAGTAAATGTATTGTATGGCAGGCAATTACAAATTCATCATCTTCTTACTTATGGCCCGGTCAGATATGAACGGATAGCGGAAACGATTGCCCAACGAATGGAAAATTTGCGAAATGAAATTATCCGGTGATGAAAGTCGTCTCCATTGCTTTATGTACAAAACATAGAACAACGTACATCACCGGACAAGGAACGGACAAGAAACGCATACGAACGGAGACGAACGGATGGAAAATTTAGCTCTCCTGTTTGACGTCCGTTTACGCAATCCGTTGATATGTGACCGGGCTATTAGGACCTGTAGGCATTACTGTGTGAACTTTTGGTTGAAGTGATTTACACTTCCTTGAATGGTATTTACAAATATATCACTAACTAAAAGTTTTTAATTTATTTCATCAGTCTGATAACAATATAAAATGTTCTAAAGAGCAAATTTCCTCCTCACCCCCCCCCCCCCCACCCGACTCTGATGTATATATGCACATGTGAATTTAGACAGTACAAAGTATATATCGCAGTGATGTCCATGGTTCACTAATACCAGCAAACATTCGTCACCTATCGCTCAACAAACAAAATCTAGAAAGGAGGCCTTGCACCCGCCAATACCACATTTTAAACTACGATACTATCTTAAGTAGCAAGAACTGCTACCGTTTTTCCTTGTACCCCCGGACCATTCCACTCTGGAATTCACTGCCATCAAACATTAAAACGGCGGATGCTTCTACAATTTAAGGATCTGCTTGAAAAGGCAGAAATCTAGTGCATAGCCTTGATTGCATGAAGGCCTGCACGTTTATAGCCACCATCTGGAGGCGATTTGTGCAGTATTAACAAGACAAGACAAGACAAGAGTATTAGCAATGTTAGTGGCTTACACACGTGCATTGGAAGACTCTTAGGAGGGTACAAATATCAGGGTATACAAATTAATAAGATACATGTATGCTATATTAACTTCTGATACCACTATATGATAGTCGATAGATGAATTTGCTCACAATATTTCAAAATAGAGAAAAGGTGATAAATGCAAGCTTAATGAATATCAAAACATTTCAGGAAATACATTTATTCCAAAGGCAAGTACTGACAATTTTATATTTCTACAAATTTCTAAAAGAGAGAGAAAGAAAAAAAAAAGTTGCTCTGGCATCACTAAATGGGCATATTTATCAAATAAAAAACACATTATAATTCCTATTTCAATAAAATGTCCAACTCTGTTCAATACCCTAAATCATTATAAAACTAATAGAAGAACACAAGTAAATATTTTTGTGCTGAATTAACATTTGAGTAGTTACAAATGTGATTGGTTAAAAGCATTTTAATTTCTCGATAGGACATCAATTTCAAGTGCAGGTACCATTTCTCATTTTTAAAATGTTTCCTAGGGTCTTAGGGAATTATCATACAGAGTAATCTCATTAAAGGGACTTTGTCCAAATCCTCAAAACTTACTTGGAACTCTATTGGTTCTCTCATACCTTATCATATTCATACTAACAATAAAACCACGGGATAGGTTTCATTTTTTCAAATTTCAATTTCGTTCAAAAGATATTTATGATTGAAGTCTGTATAAAAATTGTCTATGGGATAGTTCATCCGTGTACAAAGTAAGTGCAATGAGTAAGTGAATATCACTTTGCTTTTTTGCTCAAATCTCAGCTAAAAAACATCCAATTAACGTGAAATTTTCACACATTACTTTTTGGACATATCAAATCTCTCCAATACACATTTGATTAATCAATCATCACTTTTTGCACTTTCCAACAAGGTTACTAAATCCCTTTAATAGCTCTGATAGAACAAAAACACCTTATAACAAGGTGATTTTCTGGACCAAGTTAAAGGGAAAGTTGAGTTTTGGTAGAGAGGGCGCTAGACTACTTAATTGGTTTGTGAGGTAATGAAAAAATGAGTGTAAAATTTGAAAGAGCATAATATTTAAACAATAAAATCATCTTTGTTTGATCAAAATTGGTTCAGAAATGGCTGAAATATCCATAAATATAACAATTTGTAATAAACCCGGGGCCCCGGGTTTATTAGAGAATTTTGAACCAGCCGTTAAAAATTCAAAAAAATGCTTCCTCTTTTCAAAAAGTTACAAAATAGGTATTTAAATAGTTGTTGGTTATTTCTCTATCTAATCACTATTTCAACAAAGCATCACATGCACAATATTTTATTCAAAATGGTTAAAACCGATGAGTGTTTAGAGAGCGCCCTCTTACGTTTTAACGGCTCTTTTTGAATGATAATATGATCTTTACTACGTCATTTGTAATTTTGTGTTCCTTTCTAGTTATAACTATTAGTTTGTAATGTAATGATGCAGGTTTTGGTTACTAAAATTCAGTTTCACTAAAACTGTACTCTCCTTACCAGAACTCAACTATCCCTTTAAGAACTTAAGATACCTGATATAACAAGTGACATGGTCCCAAGGACGCTGTTATAACGAGGTTCAGTTATAAACCTCCACAATCGACCCTATCCTGCTTCTGCAGAGAGGGCACTGCCTCTGAATAGCTAGGGGGTTATCAATAAGAGTTTCTGCGCATTCGACACAGACACAGAGATGTCTGCAGGGCAGGAAAAGGGTGTTCTTAGCAGCATCCTGACAAATCACGCACAGCTGCTTGTCAAACTCTGCGCTCAGGCGGTGCTTCAAGTCCTTCACCAGAACCTCCGTCGAGCCACCGCTACCGCTTGCAATCTTGTCCGCTGGCGTGAATGGCCGCGACCGGAGCGAGTAGGTGCCGCGGCCCGCGATGCGCCTCTCCCGCCTCGGTTCAGCCTGGTCACCTTGTCCTTGGTGGACGTTTCCATCCTCAGCAGGATGAACCACCAATGCAGGCATCTGACCTTCTGGTTCACGGTCAACTGGAAGGTCATCTTGAAGGTCATCTTGAAGGTTATCTAGTGGGTCGTTTGGAATGTGACCTTCAACCTCCTGCTGTGCTTGCTGTCCCCTTGCGCGTCGTTGTGCTTGTGACTGCGTGAAGCTCGCGATTAGCCGGGTGAGATTCTGCAACGCGGTCTGCATGTTCCGATCATGCTGGAGATTCAGATAGATGGTGACCGCGGCCAGTAGTGCAAAGCAGAGGCTCAGAGCTATTATCGCGGACAAGTTCTTTGTAGTGAATTCGAGAACCAAAGAAAAGCTTTCATGGAATCCATCCACAGCAGATGTGGACAATTTGTACGCTTCGTATAGCAGTTCCTCGGCGATATCAACTGCTTTGTAGAACACTTTCAAAGGGAATGATGAAATTTGATCCAAGGTGTGAAGAACATCATAGAATACATCCGCAAGACTTGAGAAGCCGACGTGAACAATTTTGACAGTTGTATTGAAAACGTCTCCAGAAAACTTGACAAGGAAATACACAACGTCCCTAATAGTGTTGATTGGATAGGTCACGACAGCGACTGTAAATTCTATAACTGCATTGGTGAAGACAAGGAGAGCCTCCACCGAGTCGACTGCTGCATTATGCATGGCCTTCCCCGTGTTACTTTTGACATCTCCCATGAGTTTCACCGCACCGTTGAGTAGTTTATCAGAGTGATGGATAAACTTGGCAAAGCCTAGGACAAGCGATTCTAAAAGATAGTCCGTCGAGTCTGTGAGACACTTGACAACATTCAACAGTCCTGTCGTCAACGCCTGAATACACCACAATGATTGGGTACAGAACCATGTCACACTCAGTCGAATCGCAGTCGTTTACTAAAAACATAACAAACTTTTCATGAAAAATAAGTAATTACAATAATGAACCGGTCTAATACTGTACCTTCTACAATAGTCTTAAGATATGTCAAGTAAGATGCTAACTAAAACGTTCATTAAAACTTAGTTTGGGTTATAACAATCAAGGCACAGATGACAATTAATAATTCCCTCACAAAAAGTTCTGATGTTGAAGTTTGAGCTTTCATATCTCTCATGTGTACTGTATTACCCTTCATTAATTTGGTATCACTGGAAAGCTTGTTTATTCACCTTTACATTGATGCCTCAATTAGAATGATTATCTAACCATGGAATGTGCATTACACCTGAATATGGGGCAAAGTCAAAAGCAAAATATTGCAAAATGCATCAAATTTGATTTTGTCAACAGCATGCACAGTGAAGTTTCCTTTTGTTAGGAGGATATATTGTTTTATGTTGAGGCGGTCATGCATGAATGTCATTGGTGTATTCTCCTTTTCTTTTATGAATGTTTGCAACATTTAAATTTTGACTTAGTGCCATATATAAAATGCACTATCATTACAAATGGAGCATTAATCAATATAAAGGGGAATAAACCGGCTTTCCAGTGATACCCAATTCATGTATAGGATAATAAAGAAACAAGAAAGATATGAACGCTCAAACTTGAATTGCAGAACTTTTTGCGAGGGGTTTATATTGGTTACCATTTGTGTTGAAAATCAGCAAAAGAAAATAGTAAACAAGCCTACAAGAACATGTACCATACTTATGGTATCTACTGTAGTATTGAATCAATATTTTCATTACACTATTTGCCAGTAAAATGACTTAAGTGAACAAGATTTCTGAAAATATTGATGCTGCATTTGCAATGGATACATACATAATTTTTTTAAAACTTAAAAAAACAGAACATAAGTTTGATTTTTTTAAAGTACACATTACAAAACAGCAATACAATGTAGAAGTGGATTGGTGTACCACTATTCTGTAATAAAATAAACAGTAAATGTATTGTATGGCAGGCAATTACAAATTCATCATCTTCTTACTTATGGCCCGGTCAGATATGAACGGATAGCGGAAACGATTGCCCAACGAATGGAAAATTTGCGAAATGAAATTATCCGGTGATGAAAGTCGTCTCCATTGCTTTATGTACAAAACATAGAACAACGTACATCACCGGACAAGGAACGGACAAGAAACGCATACGAACGGAGACGAACGGATGGAAAATTTAGCTCTCCTGTTTGACGTCCGTTTACGCAATCCGTTGATATGTGACCGGGCTATTAGGACCTGTAGGCATTACTGTGTGAACTTTTGGTTGAAGTGATTTACACTTCCTTGAATGGTATTTACAAATATATCACTAACTAAAAGTTTTTAATTTATTTCATCAGTCTGATAACAATATAAAATGTTCTAAAGAGCAAATTTCCTCCTCACCCCCCCCCCCCCCCCCCCCCACCCGACTCTGATGTATATATGCACATGTGAATTTAGACAGTACAAAGTATATATCGCAGTGATGTCCATGGTTCACTAATACCAGCAAACATTCGTCACCTATCGCTCAACAAACAAAATCTAGAAAGGAGGCCTTGCACCCGCCAATACCACATTTTAAACTACGATACTATCTTAAGTAGCAAGAACTGCTACCGTTTTTCCTTGTACCCCCGGACCATTCCACTCTGGAATTCACTGCCATCAAACATTAAAACGGCGGATGCTTCTACAATTTAAGGATCTGCTTGAAAAGGCAGAAATCTAGTGCATAGCCTTGATTGCATGAAGGCCTGCACGTTTATAGCCACCATCTGGAGGCGATTTGTGCAGTATTAACAAGACAAGACAAGACAAGAGTATTAGCAATGTTAGTGGCTTACACACGTGCATTGGAAGACTCTTAGGAGGGTACAAATATCAGGGTATACAAATTAATAAGATACATGTATGCTATATTAACTTCTGATACCACTATATGATAGTCGATAGATGAATTTGCTCACAATATTTCAAAATAGAGAAAAGGTGATAAATGCAAGCTTAATGAATATCAAAACATTTCAGGAAATACATTTATTCCAAAGGCAAGTACTGACAATTTTATATTTCTACAAATTTCTAAAAGAGAGAGAAAGAAAAAAAAAAGTTGCTCTGGCATCACTAAATGGGCATATTTATCAAATAAAAAACACATTATAATTCCTATTTCAATAAAATGTCCAACTCTGTTCAATACCCTAAATCATTATAAAACTAATAGAAGAACACAAGTAAATATTTTTGTGCTGAATTAACATTTGAGTAGTTACAAATGTGATTGGTTAAAAGCATTTTAATTTCTCGATAGGACATCAATTTCAAGTGCAGGTACCATTTCTCATTTTTAAAATGTTTCCTAGGGTCTTAGGGAATTATCATACAGAGTAATCTCATTAAAGGGACTTTGTCCAAATCCTCAAAACTTACTTGGAACTCTATTGGTTCTCTCATACCTTATCATATTCATATTAACAATAAAACCACGGGATAGGTTTCATTTTTTCAAATTTCAATTTCGTTCAAAAGATATTTATGATTGAAGTCTGTATAAAAATTGTCTATGGGATAGTTCATCCGTGTACAAAGTAAGTGCAATGAGTAAGTGAATATCACTTTGCTTTTTTGCTCAAATCTCAGCTAAAAAACATCCAATTAACGTGAAATTTTCACACATTACTTTTTGGACATATCAAATCTCTCCAATACACATTTGATTAATCAATCATCACTTTTTGCACTTTCCAACAAGGTTACTAAATCCCTTTAATAGCTCTGATAGAACAAAAACACCTTATAACAAGGTGATTTTCTGGACCAAGTTAAAGGGAAAGTTGAGTTTTGGTAGAGAGGGCGCTAGACTACTTAATTGGTTTGTGAGGTAATGAAAAAATGAGTGTAAAATTTGAAAGAGCATAATATTTAAACAATAAAATCATCTTTGTTTGATCAAAATTGGTTCAGAAATGGCTGAAATATCCATAAATATAACAATTTGTAATAAACCCGGGGCCCCGGGTTTATTAGAGAATTTTGAACCAGCCGTTAAAAATTCAAAAAAATGCTTCCTCTTTTCAAAAAGTTACAAAATAGGTATTTAAATAGTTGTTGGTTATTTCTCTATCTAATCACTATTTCAACAAAGCATCACATGCACAATATTTTATTCAAAATGGTTAAAACCGATGAGTGTTTAGAGAGCGCCCTCTTACGTTTTAACGGCTCTTTTTGAATGATAATATGATCTTTACT
>JBAMJV010013735.1:0-11569 GCA_037951105.1 Echinarachnius parma | reverse complement strand
GTAAAAATGGGGGAAATGTATGTATGGGTTTGAATAATTTGTATTTTCTTTATGATAAGAATAAGTCATTAATAATAGTATAATACAACATGTATTTTGTTCTTTGTGTATACCTTTGCATTGTATAGTTGTTATTGTTTAACAAAAATAAATAGATCAAATGTAATCAAATCAATAAAATAAATGCAGATACTATTATGCGTACTGAGTACACACTATACTCTTAACAAATATACGCGCTATAATCAAACCATAAGCCCATAAATATTTGCAGGTATACTTGATTATAATCTATAACAAACTTGTGTAAATAATCATGATTTAATATTCAACACAACTTTTCGTGTATGATTAAAAACAAGCAGGTCACAAGGCTAATCATATTGTATGGGTCGGGGTCGCACGCACGTACATTTAACCAAATTATTCTAACTCGGTTATAATGACAAATATGATTTGTGTCCAACCGTGTGTACGTTTTAAACCATAATCATAAACCACATAACTTTGGGATACGGTAGGCCCGGTAGGCTACTCGATTCTCATTCTGAAAATACTAGCAAATAATCATGATTGAGTTTAATATGTATACACAAACCTTTTCTTTTTTTCAGCGTAAAAAGCAGGTCACAATTAGGCTAATCATATTTTGTGGGTCGGGGTCGCACACACATACGTGTAACCAAGGACTCCTCGGTGCAACCAAGGATGTGGTATTTCCCTGGTCTAACCAAATTATTCTAACTCGACGGATGATGACGAAGTTTGATTTGTGTCCAACAGCGTGCACGAATTTAATCGTAATCTCTCGAATAATTATTTCATGTGGCGATTTGATCAAATTTAGATAGTTCGTGTGACCAGTGACAAGGGTGGATTTCGTTCGGACAGTCAATAAATCATTGATAGTTGTATACAATGCAATATTAATGTTGCTATTTCTTTATAATGCATTGTGTATCTGTAATTGTCGAATAAAATACAAGTAAGTGAAATCTAATCAAAATCAATACAATTACTCAGATAATCATACGCGTATACTGAGCTAAACCATACGCCCATAACTTTGGGCTTGTACTCGATTCTATTATTCTGAAGAAAATACTTGTAAAATAATCATTCTTTATTATTTAATACACACGCTTTTCTTGTTTGATTTAAAAATCAGGTTAAAAAGCTAATCATATTTTGTGGGTCGGGGTCGCACACACATACGTGTAACCAAATTATTCCAAGTCTGATGATGACGAAGTATGATTTGTGTCCAGCAGCGTGCGCGAACTCAATCTTAATCTCTCGAGTTTTATTTCATGCGGCGATTTGATCAAATTTAAATAGTTTCGTGTGACGATAATGGAATTTCGGACAGTCATGACGTAAAAAAACAAAAACAAATTGCTGAAAAGTAGGTCGTGTGACTCTGGTGTGGTCTCGAAGGTTGCATGTACGGGGTTCTGAGCACTTTATCCAGTGTGTCAGCTGTTCACACTAACCTCGAGTCCCGTATGGATACTAGTATGGTTCCCTGGACTACACCCGTTTTGTCTCGATGTCCATTTTCGTATTATAGTAGTAGCAAAAACCAGAATAATTATTGATGATTAGGGTTGAAATTTGGGATTGGCCATAGGTGTATTATATGGGGGGGGGGGGGGGGGGGGGGGGTGCTTGTGGGCTGCACCTCCCCCCCCCCCCCCCCCGAGGTTTTTTTTAAATTATCATATTCAGGCCAAAATCATATCAGATTTAGGTAAGCTCATGTCATATTTGGGCAAAATCCTGCCATGCGTGCAAAGTTATGTCATTATGCGGGCAAAAATCTTGCCATTTTCGGCAAATCGTTTATTTTCGTGAAGCTAAATGGCGAGTACCTTATAAATTCAATTTTTTGCTTGTCAGGTAACACACGGGAATTTGTTTCCTTTTTTTTCGGGCAAAGACCTATAGATGCAAAAGCTACCTTGGGCCATTACAGCATGCATTGCACTTAGACATTAATGGTACAAACCGTAAGGTTCACTTATGAAGTATATACCTTTAAAATACACGTCAGCCTCATGAGCACGAGATAATTATGATAGTATGCCCGCCAAAACCATCGCCATGTAATGATCTAATACATGGATGATGTCTTTGTGTCATGAAATATTGCTTAGTACATTACTAACACGGTGATGGTGTTGCTATAGATGAGTTTTGGGGTACAGTAAAATTCATGTAGATGTTGTTCATGTCCCTTATTTATACATTATAACTACACATGATAATGACGATGATGGTTCCTGGATAAGCACCCTCGTTTGGATAAACAAAATAAGAACAATTTCACTACATTATTTTAAGCTAAATTATCCACCCTTTTGGGAAAGGTAGCATCTCATATGAGATAGGAAACTATATAATTATCATAATACGTGTGGTATATAATTATCCCCTCGTGGCCCCGTTGCAGAAAGAGATACAATCGATTGTAAGTTACGATCAATTGTAAGTCAGATCACGTGTTCTAGATGCACAAATCTGATTAGTTGAAACGCGCAAACTTTCTGACTTACAATCAATTGTAACTTACAATCGATTGTATCCCTTTTTGCAACGGGGCCAACTCCCCTCCCCTTCCCGGCTGGGTTATTGGCACAGGCTGCGCCATTGTTTGTACATTATAACTACATGATCATGACGATGCTGGCTGGTCCCTGGATAAGGATAAACACCCTCGTTTTAATTTTAGCACGAGACGGACATGACACCATGCTGATAATTCAAGGAAATATTAATTTGGGTCACGGTCTTTACCGCGCCTCACCAATATACATACCGGTTTTAGGATCCTCTACACTATACACGTCTCATGAAAATCTTTTTATAGCTAACATTATAGGGGGCTAAGAACAACAAGTAACGAGATGTGTAACGTGTGTCCTTCTACTTTGTTTTAATCTTCCTTCCTTTCTTATTCTAGCTTCCTCCTCTCCCTCCTCCTCCTCCTCCTCCTCCTCCTCCTCCTCCTCCTCCTCCTCCTCCTCCCCTCCTCCTCCTTCTCCTCCTCCTCCTTCTCCTCCTCCTCTTCATCCTCCTTCTCCCACTCCTCCTGCTCCTCCTCCTCTTCCTCCTTCTCCTCCTCCTCTTCATCCTCCTCCTCCTCCTCCTTCTCCTCCTCCTCCTCCTCCTTCTCCTCCTTCTTCTCCTCCTCCTCCTCCTCCTCTTCATCCTTCTCCTCCTCCTCTTCCTCCTCCTACTTATTCCCCATCTTTCTAATTTTTAGTCTCTTACTTCTTGTTCTTTTGTGTGTGTTTCTTTACATTGTAAAATTACAAGATTGCAGGCAACATAATCATGACAATTTTCACATGAATATTACGTCACGTTATTTCAAACAGCCATGACTGTCATAATCACTGCAAAACCCTTGCACAGCAGCTTGCTGTCCAAGTATTATATAATTATGTTGATTGTTTGTTTGTTTGGGCGTATGTTGGTACTTTTTATGGCTCAAATGTTTACCAATTTGTAGTATGGTCGAGACGTCTCGTCTACTAGTAAATAAACTCTACAATCAAAATTCTTTCATGTAATTACTAATTAGTTCCTAATTGGAAAAAATTACAAAAGTTGGTGATAAAGAGTCGTAATTGGCCGTAAGTACTGCCGTTTATACGTGTGTCCTTGGCTAAATTAAACAGGAGTCTGTTCTTATGTCACCGAAATGTCCATACGTGACAGCGAATTATTTAGAGCTATTTTCATTTCCTGATCGTTCACCCACACAGTAGCTTAACAAAAGGGATGCGTTTAAATTAAATTGCCTAGTCTAGAACTAGCGTTCCGGAACATGTTTACGGCTAAAGTTGTCATAATGGTAATCATCGACCTGAAATACGTTTTTATAAACACTGGTTCTAGGCTGTACAAATCTATTTAAACGCACCATCCGACAATCGTAATCGGCCAAACGAATTTGTTAAAATTGCTCACTTATATTTACAGTGCACAGCTAACCATTCTTCACACATATATTAAAAAGATAACAAGGGCGCATGCATCCTTTTCTGTATCAGTTTGACCGCATAAACATCTCAAACGTATCCTCTATAAATATAGTCTATCTCTACAAGACCAGACTCTCTTCAAACAGGGCCTGGTTCTTATCAAGTGACGGATAATTAGCCTTTGATCTGTCCCGAAACCAGTGGCGTAGCGTGGTCGGACTTTTTTTTTTGTTGGGGGGGGGGGGGGGGGGGTGGGCAAGCAAATTATTGAGGGGCACATCTCATGTAGTTCTTTATTTTGTCACATTATATTTCGTAATGTTTGTAATTGTTTTGTGTCCAATTATTGGTGGGTGCTAGGGGTTGGGGGCGTGCCCCTGTGCCCCCCCCCCCCCCCCCCGTAGCTACGCCACTGCCCGAAACGCTATCTCCGCTCAGGAGCTCACGTGGATTCTCTCATTGTGTGTACTGAATGAGATCTGAATGGCGGAGGTGTCAGCTTCCATCGTCAATTGCGAAATAAATAGCCAACCAATTGTAAAACAGAAACGGGGAAAGAAAAAAACAAATAATGAAAATCAACAGCCCACCCTTTAATTGAAAAGGCGACTCGGAAAGCTCTACGTCAATGCTCTACGTGTAATATATTCGTGTGACATACATGTGTATTGTAGAAACAACCCGGCTATCAATAACAGTAATGACCTTTATAAACATTTGAAGTCATATTGGACTTTATAGCTATCAAAGAATTACAAATAAATGTAACCATGTTATATTAATGTACATCGCTACCAAAAAAATAAACGTCCAACTTCATTCAGCAAAAAAAAAAAAGGCCTGAGAGGGGTTCGAACCCTCGATCTTCTGTTTACGAGACAGACGCCTTACCACTTGGCCACCAGGCCCCGATATAGTATGTGAGGCGCACTGACTTCTCCAAATGTTTATTTCAAGCCGACGAAGATATTCTAATTTGTCTATAACAGTGTAGAAAACAAAACATTTCGGATTTCATAGCTATCAAGGAGTGGAAATAAAATTTATAATGATATGACAATGTTACCTATAAGTCTATTTTTGTATCAAAACAAAATTAATATTGAATTTCATTCGGCGAAAGAAATAAAAAGGCTTGAGAGGGAATCGAACCCTCGATCTTCTGTTTACGAGACAGACGCCTTGCCACTTGGCCACCAGGCCCCTAATGGATATCAGGTGTGTAAATCTACTGTATAATTTTTTGCTAATAACTCCTTCAAATGCTCATACATGTACACATCTGATAGTATGATAGTGTGACAAACTTCAAACATATCAAACTTCAAAACTATTTAAGGATACAAATAAAAGTGACAACGCAATGACAATATTACAAATGACTTTATTTATGAAAAAAAAACACAACATAGTTGTCGAACTTCATTCAGCAAAACAAATTTTAAAAAATAAAAAAGGCCTGAGAGGGAATCGAACCCTCGATCTTCTGTTTACGAGACAGACGCCTTGCCACTTGGCCATCAGGCCCCCTCTGGTAACGTTTAGTGTAATCTACTACTATATTATGACCACAATATTTGCGCTCGTATAATGTTTTTAAAAAAACAGGAAATCTCGGTTGTGTTCAAAGGTTCTTATACATATTCATTGACATACCACACAACCAGTATTCAACAAATCAAAAAGTGCTGATGATTTCAACGTTGCAAATTGAAACAAGAACAACAAAATGATTTTCAACGATAATAGAGAAACACAATCTAAAAATAAAATACTTCTTTTAAAAAAAGACGCCATATTGAATACAAATTAATGTAACCATTTCATAAAATTGAACTAAAGAAGTCTGGATTTGAAAAAATACGTCACATTTTATAAACAAAAAGTAAAAAGGCATGAGAGGGGTTCGAACCGTCGATCTTCTGTTTACAAGACAGACGCCGTACTACTTGGCCACCAGGCCCCTAATGGATATCAGGCGTGTAAATCTACTGATTAATTTTGCTAATAACTCCTTCAAATGCTTCTACATATCTGATATTATGACAGTGTGTGAACTATCGAAACATATCATACTTCAAAACTATCCAAGAATTTCAATAAAAGTGACAACGTAATGCCATTTTTACAAATAAGTTTATTTTTGAAAAAATATAGTTGTCGATCTTCGTTAAAAAAGGCCTGAGAGGGATTCGAACCCTCGATCTTCTGTTTACGAGACAGACGCCTTACCACTTGGCCACCAGGCCCCGATAGAAAGGCGTGTCAATTTACTGTATAATATGGTAAAATTATAAAAGCTCCTTCAGCTGCTAATTCACATCTGATATATGACCGCGTGTGAACTATCGAAACAGTATCAAACTTCAAAACTATTCAAGGATGCAAATAAAAGTGACCAACGCAATGACGCATCTGATAGTATGACAGTGTGTCAAACTTCAAACATATCAAACTTCAAAACTATTCAAGGATACAAATAAAAGTGACAACGCAATGACAATATTACAAATGACTTTATTTTTGAGAAAAAAAAACACAACATAGTTGTCGAACTTCATTCAGCAAAAAAAAAAAAAAAAAAAGGCCTGAGAGGGAATCGAACCCTCGATCTTCTGTTTACGAGACAGACGCCTTGCCACTTGGCCATCAGGCCCCCTCTGGTATAAAATCGTGTAATCTACTAGTATATTATGACCAAAATATTTGTGCTCGTAATGTAAACAAAAAGAAGGAAATCTCGGTTTTGTTCAAAGGTTCTTACATATTCATTGACATACCACACAACCAGTATTCAACAAATCAAACAGTTATTCAACGATAATAAAGAAACACAATCTAAAAATAAAATACTTCTTTAAAAAAAGACGCCATATTGAATACAAATTAATGTAACCATTTCATAAAATTGAACAAAAGAAGTCTGGATTTGAAAAAATACGTCACATTTTATAAACAAAAAGTAAAAAGGCATGAGAGGGTTTCGAACCCTCGATCTTCTGTTTACGAGACAGACGCCTTACCACTTGGCCACCAGGCCCCTAATGGATATCAGGCGTGTAAATCTACTCCATAATAATGCTAATAACTCCTTCAAATGGTTATACACATCTGATATTATGACAGTGTGTCAAACTTCAAACATATCAAACTTCAAAACTATTCAAGGATGCAAATAAAAGTGACAACGCAATGACAATGTTACAAATGAGTTTATAAAAAAAAAACATAGTTGTCGAACTTCATTCAGGACATTTTTTTTAAAAATAGGCCTGAGAGGGAATCGAACCCTCGATCTTCTGTTTACGAGACAGACGCCTTACCACTTGGCCACCAGGCCCCGATAGAAAGGCGTGTCAATTTACTGTATAATTATGCTAAATTATAAAAGCTCCTTCAGCTGCTAATACACATCTGATATATGACCGCGTGTGAACTATCGAAACATTATCAAACTTCAAAACTTTTCAAGGATGCAAATAAAAGTGACAACGCAATGACAATATTACAAATGACTTTATTTAAAAATTTAAAAAACACAACATAGTTGTCGAACTTCATTCAGCAAAAAATAAATAAATAAATAAAAATAGGCCTGAGAGGGAATCGAACCCTCGATCTTCTGTTTACGAGACAGACGCCTTGCCACTTGGCCATCAGGCCCCCTCTGGTAACGTGTAGGTGTAATCTACTAGTATATTATGTTAAAAAAAAACAGGAAATCTCGGTTGTGTTCAAAGGTTCATTACCACACAACCAGCATTCAACAAATCAAAAAGTTTTGATGATTTCAACGTTGCAAATCGAAGCAAGAACAACAAAATGATTTCACGAAGTTATTCAATGATAATAATCTTTTTAAAAAATATCTTTAAAAAAATGTCGCCATATTGAATACAGATTAGTGTTATCATTTCATGAAACTGAACTTAAAGGACCTAAAGAATACAACGTACTTTGGCACTTATTCCATAGTTGATGACTTGTAAAATAGGTTTGCCGAAAAAAATCCATGAAAATAAACACAGTAGTGATTTAAGACTAGTTTTCTGATGCCAAATCTCACTTAGCAGCCAGTTTACGCCCCACCCACATTTAGGGTCCGGAATCGGCAGCGTGATTGACATGTGATTGACAATTCATTGGCTTACGTCATGACGCGTCATCTACAGAATTTAGTTCATTAGTCCGTACTTTGACGTCACATTTTGGCGATTTAAAAGGGGCGTTCCCATGACAATTAGATATTTACTAATTACCCCAAAATTGATTGATTTCATGAGAAATGACTGCCAAATTCTTTTTCTTCAGGAAAAATATAGATCTTCTGTTTACGAGACAGACGCCTTACCACTTGGCCACCAGGCCCCCGTGGAGATGAGCGGGGTGAAATCTCCCATAAAGCCAACATAACCATCAAATGGCAATTTCTATTGTTTACATATGTACAAAGGTTCGTAAGGGATTGCCACAAGAAATTAGTATCTCAAACACAAACCATATTTGGATTTTGCCAATAAATACTGTTATTTAGCAGGAATAATGACAACATGTTCTACGGGACCGTGTCACTATATGCACAAAAATTGGTAAAGCGTCAACTTTATCTTTAAAAAAAATAAAAAATAAAAATAGGCCTGGGAGGGAATCGAACCCTCGATCTTCTGTTTACGAGACAGACGCCTTGCCACTTGGCCACCAGGCCCCTGTGGAAATGTGCTGAGTGTAAATCAATAATAAAGTAAAACACCATCAAATGACAATCTCCATTATTGACTTGTGTACAACAAAGGTTCTTACTGAATTGGCATGGGAAATTAGGTTTTAAACATCAATCGATTTTGTAGCAGCACTAATGACAGTAAATTACACGATGCCTTTATCTTTTGATCAATTTGTTAGAATAAGTGAGAATATATTGCACTATAATGTTTTTGTGTATTTTAATGTATATTGATCTAATATTCTGAAATCTAGTTTTTTAGAATTCACTTCAGTTATGTTATTGTAAAGATAGTTATAATATGAAACTGTATACTGGTATAGATAATTGTGACTGTCCTTTAGGTGTACGACGCTAATTTTAAAAAAAATGAAGAAAAAATGATTAATATAAATCTTCCATGTATTTTAAATGGGAAGACACATGCCGTTATAGGCTTTGATGTATTAATGTTCAACTCTTGGTTATGTTTCTAGTATATGTTTTGTGTTTTCGTTGTTATATCCATGTTGTATTATGATTATATGTTTTGTGTTTGTTACTGCCCTGCATATTCTATTGCAAAGTTATGACCTGGGCTCATTATATTGTTTGATTTCCTATGTTGTTTATATTCAATAAAGTGATGTTAAAAAAAAAAAAAAAGTAAAATGTCAATTAAAACAAATAGTAAAAATGGCCTGAGAGGGGTTCGAACCCTCGATCTTCTGTTTACGAGACAGACGCCTTACCACTTGGCCACCTGGCCCCTACGCTGTAAATCAGATGCACATTCAGAAATATCTTAACGACTATTTACACAGTCTGAAGGGAAATGCAAGTCAAATCTCTTCCAGCGGAAACAAATATTTGATGTGACATAAAATCACTCGTAAAGCTCGATCTTTCAAAAGTATGACTATTCTCTTACTTGGACTATGATATGTAATATGTTGACATTATCAAAAATGAAAAAAAAAAAACGTTTTCTTTATCCATACATACATTATTATAATGTACAGTCTGCAATGTGCCGTGTTCTCATTTCATTCCCAGTTCAATTCGCTCTATTTTATTTCGATTTAAATTCAGTTGTCCCTGCAATTTATTCTTGCCCTTTTAGCTCATTTCAATCGTGCTTTTAGCGAGCACTTGCACGAAAGTTATAGCTATTCGCAACGGGAACCAAATCACCTTCCATTCCAGAGGAGGAAAAAAAATATAGTGAAGTGGAGTCAATTGATATCAAGAGACCTTTCTGTGACGCATTACATTCCTCTCGTATATACATGTCCACATTCATGTTCAAACATTGGCACCAGAAGTGCAGGAGGGGGCCCTTGGGGGGGGGGGGGGGGGGGCAATCCCACCCCATCACCCCATGATCATGATGATTTTGTTTGTTTGAGGGGGAGGGGCGCTACCGGGGGCTATAACCAATACCTATCATCCCGACAAAAAAATTGTAATCGTTAGGCAATTCTCACCTCGTGTTCGGGCAATACATATCATCATTTGATCTAATAATCGGGATGTGAGGAGGCGATGCCAGGCAACAACTTGACAAATCGGGAAAGAGACACCGAGCCTCGCAGTCCCCTTAGCAACATGTTATGCCCACTATCATGGGACTATATAAACCTTTGTTGCCTAAAGCCCGGCGCAGACAGAGCCGACTCGACCCGATCCGACTGGTTTTCAGTCAGGCTAGAATCAGTTTCGCTGAGTCGGAGCCGATTCATCATGTTGAATCGGCCTCGAATGACCTCTGACTGGTTCTTGATTGGCAAAACCGGAGTCCTGAGGCAACGCATACTGAGTTAATCAGGCTGAAAACCAGTCGGATCGGGTCGAGTCGGCTCTGTCTGCGCCGGGCTTAATGTGTTCAAGCACAAAACGTCTTGCTGCACTAATTGGACATTTTTAGATCACCTCATAGGCATGAACTGCATGGAAACATGTTGAAACGTAAATACACCTCATATCCAAACTACTACTATATACTAAAATTATCTAAACCCTAAACATCGCAATCCCCTTGCCAACATGTTGTGCCCCTCTTTACGCCTACCGCCTATTGCGTTCAAAAACATCATGCCTCTCACAATCAGGACACTTTTAGCATGCACCACATTCATGTACGCACGCATGGAAATCACGAGAAACAAACAGACGGATATAACGACAACAGATGCGAATAGGAAGGGGGTCCGTGGATGTGGTGGATATTCAATTCCTTGGCGCGAAGATTGACACAATTTGTTCGTCCTTGCTTCGAAAGCGAACACTGTAAGTATCAAATGAACCCCAACCTCAAAGTGCTTGCTATCAAGAGCATAATTGTGTAGGAGGTAAGACGGTAAGCAGCGCGCGGGGTATGGGAGGGGGGGGGGGGGGATGATGTAGCCCCGTGATATCTAAGGACGCAAAAACTTCGCACGACTTCAATTTATACAAAAGTCTTGTAGTAGGGTAAAACTGCCTCATTTTGGGGACACGGTCATCTTATTTTCAGGCACAATATTTATCTTACATTTTGCTTGTCAGTGCAGGTGCGAAACAGGAGGGAAGATATACTAAATAAAAGACCCGATTCCCCCCCCCCCCCCCCCCCCCACCCATCCCTTTTCGGAAGAACAAAAATGTTCGTATGCCCACTATCAAGAGACAGGTTTCCATTTGAAATGTCATTTCGTGATATCAGAAGTGAGTGTGTCACCTAGCTGGATATTACTGGAATGGCGGCATACTATAGTAGTACTAGACGTCGTTAACCTAACTCGGGATAATACCAATCCGGGCTCGGCCGGTGTAAGCGGTTATCGGTAATCGCGCCATAACCATTTTGACATCGGTGCTCGATTGTTCAGGCTAAAGC
>JBAMJV010013734.1:0-27655 GCA_037951105.1 Echinarachnius parma | reverse complement strand
AAAAAAAAAGTATTTACTTTTTCTTTTGACCAATCACTTTAATTTCTGCCCCAATTGTTGAGCCTCTTAGAGCCTTTGAAGACGATATTTTGTCTTAAATACATTTTAGTACAGACATTGTTTGAATTTAATGGTTAAATAAATACAATTCAGACATTGTTTGAAATGTAATGGTTAAATAAATAAAATTAACCTAGTTCAATGTCGTTACATTTATTACACAATCGACTTATTTAGATTTTCTAATACAATGTATCATTTTGTCCAAAAATGTCATATAGCCATTGTGACTCTTTTGAGACTAAACGTTCTAGCATTACAACATTATCTTCGTATACAAACTATTAAATGTGATAGTATAATGTTATAACAATACTGTTTGGTAAATTTTCTTGACAATCAAATACTGTTAAAGGGGTGACTAAATTAAAAACGCATGTTGGCTTTGGTTGATCTATAATAATGACTACATCACATATCTGTTAACTATTAGATGTACAATTTGTCATATTTTTTATATTATTTGTTTCTATTACTTTTTTCTACCTGCTAAGCTTACCCCTAAAAAAAACCCGCCAGAAGCTATTGACTTCTGTGACATCATAATACCATTCAACCATCAGTCAGCTAGATGAACAAAAGACATTTGGTATGTCAATTGACACAATAGCATTCATGTTTTATACAATGCCCACTCACCATGAAAAGAAGGGTTTCAATGAAAACATCCAATGCTAATACAATAAGATACTCAGTGAGTGAGAGCATATCTTTTGTTTATGTTTATCTAGCTGATCGATGATTGAATGGCATTGTGATGTCAGAAAAGTCAATGGTAGAGGTTTTTTTTTTTAGGGGTGGATCTTAGCAGTAGAATAACAAATTAATAGAAAAAAAATATTACAAATGTGACAAAAATGTACATCAAATAGTCAACAGATATGTGATGTATTCATTATTATAGATCAACCAAAGTCAACATGCGTTTTTAATTTAGTCACCCTTTAACTAAAATGAACACCTTCATAATCTTACTTCAGTATGTCTTACAAGAGTAATCACATCGTATAGTAAACGATTCCTCATTACTAAAGGTTAACATATTATTTCCATATAAACTAGCATGACACATGTGCAATAAATATCATCAAGTGATCACGTCGGAGTGGAGTAGGCTTTGTTAGCAACATATAATATTAAACATACGGTATAATATTCTCTTTTGTCTAAGGCACAACGTGATTTGTTTAAGCTATCACAATAAGAAATATGTGTATACTTACATAATCAAACACAGTTCTGTTCCTTGATGCAACTGTGTCAAATCATCTAATACTATGGAAGATACTTTATCCTAAAATGGCGCTGTTAGTGAGTGCAATGAGTTGGTGAATGTTACTTTGCATATTTGGTCATTACTCGGCCATATAAAGTCCATTTAACTTGAATTGTTTACACAACACCTAGTGGACATATCAGATAACAATAATGTATTGTATCAACCAGTCATTACTTTTTGCAAAGTTACTAGATCCCTTTAAAGTTTTTTTTGTTACGCCGTGTTTTTACGCCATTTTGACTATAAAAAGAAGAATGAATACCTTTTACCAATTGTTTTTAAACTAAAATGTTGTCAGAAAAGAGACAAACAAACATATATGGCAAAGCAAAAACGTGCTATTCATCTTATGGTTACAATGGCAGTGAACAAAACGTTCACAAATTGTATACCAACATGTTTGCAATAAGATTTTAAGAACAAATTAAGAAATGTCTCGGTAGTAAGAGGAAAAGCTGCAGAAGCTATTTTACAAACGTTTGTTGGGCTTTTTAAAGGGGTAGTACAGTTTTGGTAAGGCTGAACTTTAGTAACCAAACCCTGGACAGTAACATTATAAACTAATAGTTATAACTCCACCATGCTCGAAAAGCATACAAAATTACAAACTACTAAGTAAAAAGCCTGTTATCATTAAAAAAAAAGAGCCATTAAAACACTCGAGGTCGCTCTCTAAAAAGGCGTTGGTTTCAATCATTTTTTATACAAAATTATGCATATGATATTTTATTGAAATAATGATGAAATACAGAGATCATCAACAATTATTTAAAAAACATTTTTGAAATAAAAAAAAAAAAGTGTAAGCATCTCATTATTTGGGCCCCAAATAATTATAAGTTCAGATATATGTATTGATATTTCAGCCGTTTCTTGGACCGATTTTGACCAATAAAGTTTATTCTGCCATACAATTGCATGTTCTCTCGAATTCAATACTCATGTTTTCATTACCTCACCCAAAAATTGTGATGAGCAGCGCCCTCTCTACCAAAACTGAACCCCCTACCCCTTTAAAATGGTCTAAACACAATTTAACACAAACATTGTTAAAAAAAAAAGTATTTACTTTTTCTTTTGACAATCACTTTAATTTCTGCCCCAATTGTTGAGCCCTTAGAGCCTTTGAAAGACGATATTTTGTCTTAAATACAATTTTAGTACAGAACATTGTTTGAATTTAATGGTTAAATAAATACAATTCAGACATTGTTTGAAATGTAATGGTAAATAAATAAAATTAACCTAGTTCATGTCGTTACATTTATTACACAATCGACTTATTTAGATTTCTAATACAATGTATCATTTTGTCCAAAAATGTCATATAGCCATTGTGACTCTTTTGAGACTAAACGTTCTAGCATTACAACATTATCTTCGTATACAAACTATTAAATGTGATAGTATAATGTTATAACAATACTGTTGGTAAATTTTCTTGACAATCAAATACTGTTAAAGGGTGACTAAATTAAAAACGCATGTTGGCTTTGGTTGATCTATAATAATGACTACATCACATATCTGTTAACTATTAGATGTACAATTTGTCATATTTTTTATATTATTTGTTTCTATTACTTTTTTCTACCTGCTAAGCTTACCCTAAAAAAAAAAACCGCCAGAAAGCTATTGACTTCTGTGACATCATAATACCATTCAACCATCAGTCAGCTAGATGAACAAAAGACATTGGTATGTCAATTGACACAATAGCATTCATGTTTTATACAATGCCCACTCACCATGAAAAGAAGGGTTTCAATTGAAAAACATCCAATGCCTAATATACAATAAGATACTCAGTGAGTGAGAGCATATCTTTTGTTTATGTTTATCTAGCTGATCGATGATTGAATGGCCTTGTGATGTCAGAAAAGTCAATGGTAGAGGTTTTTTTTTTAGGGTGTGGATCTTAGCAGGTAGAATAAACAAATAATAGAAAAAATAATATTACAAATGTGACAAAAATGTACATCAAATAGTCAACAGATATGTGATGTATTCATTATTATAGATCAACCAAAGTCAACATGCGTTTTTAATTTAGTCACCCTTTAACTAAAATGAACACCTTCATAATCTTACTTCAGTATGTCTTACAAGAGTAATCACATCGTATAGTAACGATTCCTCATTACTAAAGGTTAACATATATTTCCCATATAAAACTAGCATGACACATGTGCAATAAATTATCATCAAGTGGAGCACGTCCGGAGTGGAGTAGGCTTGTTAGCAACCATATAATATTAAACATACGGTATAATATTCTCTTTTGTCTAAGGCACAACGTGATTTGTTTTAAGCTTAACCAATAAGAAATATGTGTATACTTACATAATCAAACACAGTTCTGTTCCTTGATGCAACTGTGTCAAATCATCTAATACTATGGAAGATACTTTATCCTAAAATGGCGCTGTTTTCTAGCGCCGTGTTTGTAGTTTGTGAGCATGCGCAGTACAAAAATATATATGTATATAACGTATGAGGTAAAATACGATTGCTGGCAATCGGTGACAATAACTAAATGTTGTAAATTAATATTCATACATAGGACGGGCAATTTGAGGCCTTCTTCGACCGAGGGGGGGGGGGGGGGGGGGGGGGGGTGCATTATGGGCCCCCCTCAGATCTCGACCATGAAATGGCCGATCGCAGCACAAATTATGTGCATGTCAAGTGAAGTGAATACAATACTATGGTAGTTGTATTTTTCTGAAACATGCGCTAAGTTGTATATTATAGTAATCTATGCAAATTAGGTCATACAATTCATATATTTGCCATAACTCAATAATTATGTTGTTCATTTTTTCAACATGGTTTTCACTATATAAATTCTGCCGACAATTTTGTATAATAATTTTGTAAGAGCCAGGTTATTCATTATGTTTTTTTTTACTGTTAATGATTCATTTATGTTTACCGTTGTTTATTAAGTAATGTATTTCATTTTTGTTGTCGTTTTTTTGTATTTTCAAACCTAAATTTAACTTTGTTGACCCCCAAAACAAAAAAATGAAATTTAATCAATACCAAATGACCACTGTTTTATATTTTGTTAAGAAAAGTAATACCATGTACTTTATATATGCTGTTTACACACATCACGACAATTAGCGAGTTTCGAACTTACTAGCAAAAACAATAGGTCTCGTGACTTCGTAACGGGTAGGTCCAATTTTCTAAGAAAATCGTCACCAAGTGTCGGGGGTGTCATTCTTTACGTGTTCCAGGGCAATCGAAACCAATCGTGGAGGGGGGGAGGGGGGGGGGGCGGGGTGGGGGTCATAATGTACCGGCCCTATTAGGGTAAAGTCTCATGCTAACTGAATTATGATTTATTTTTCTGGACAAATATAATGACGATTGCTACCTGAGATACGCCTTCGATTCTATAATACTTTTTCAAGTTCTCCATAATTTATATTAAAAGACATTTCGGGACCTGTGTAATCCTAATGTCAAGCTACATGAAGGCTAATAAGCCTATTAACTTATAGATAATATTGTTCACATACTTAAGGCATTATGATACATAATACATTATTATCTTGAACGGCTTTTAAGATGTAATACTTATGGATAACCGAGATTTGTAAATATAAAACAGATCCTTCTTGCAGCATTAAATAATTCCTTATCAATACATAATCTTGAGAGGAGAACACACAAGTACAATTCTATTTCACCGGTTCCTTTTAAAGCAGAGATTAACATATTCAAATAGAGTGAATACACATCGTTTATAGGCTAATGACTTCTGATAACAATTGATAATCTTACTAAGTTTTTGATCGTTTCGATTTTTGCATCAAATATCTGTAAACATAGTCATAATAAGTTCTTAAGAAATAACATTGACCCAGTGTTTTTCATTGTTAACGGTGAACTTTGTTTATACATTCTACTAATAGGCATGAGCGGCTGTTAATACAACTTGATGTTAGGACGATTCAATGAAGGGATAGTTGAGTTTTGGTAAAGAGTATAGAATTGGTCAAACTTAATTGTAGTAACCAAAATCTGCACCATTATATTGCAAGCTAATAGTAGTACCTCCACTATGCTCGAAAGGAATACAAACATTACAAATAATGGAAAACCGAGGTTTGTAAATATAAAACAGATCCTTCTTGCGGCAATTAACTCATTCCTTATCGATACATAATCTTGAGAGGAGAACACACAAGTATAATTTTATTTCACCGGTTCCTTTGAAAGTACAGATTGACATATACAAAAAGTGGGAATACATATCATTTATAGGCTAATGACTTCTGATGACAATTGATAATCTTACTGAGTTTTTGATCGTTTCGATGTTTGCATCATAAATCTATAAACATAGTCATAATGCGTTCTTAAGAAATAACATTGACCCAGTGTTTTTCATTGTTGACGGTGAACTTTGTTTATACATTATACTAATAGGCATGGGCGGCTGTTAATACAACTCGATGTTAGGACGATCAATAAAGGGATAGTTGAGTTTTGGTAAAGAAAGTATAGAATTGGTCAATCCTAATTGTAGTAACCAAGATCTGCACCATTACATTGCACGCTAATAGTAGTAACTCCACTATGCTCAAAAGGAATAAAAACATTACAAATGACTAAGTAAAAAGCCTGTTATCATTAAAAAAAAAGAGCAATGAAACTCAAGAGAGTGCTCTTAACTAGCGCATTGGTTTTAATCATTCTAAATCAAATCTTGTGCATGTGATGTTTTGTTGAACTAGTGATTAGATAGAGAAATAATTATTAACTATTTAAATACTTTTTTGTACATTTTGGGAAAGAGGAAGTATTTTAATTAATGTTAACGGCTGGTTCAAAATTAGCGAATAATTGTGCCGCAACATTATTACAAATGGTAATGTTAATGGATATTTCAGCAATTTCTGAGTGTCACAGTGAAAATGCATTTTTTTAAATTGATTTAATTTTATGAGCAAAGGTTGTAATTTTCCTTTAAGTTTTGCTTACTTCCCCTAGCTGTTGCTAGGTGATGTAAGTTAATTCATGCAGTAAGTGATGGCGCAAGAGAGAGTCTTTTCAAGCCAGAGAGTCAATGAGTAGACTGTGCCATTGATGACTGATTTTATTTGCATATCAATTGAGAACTATGTGCAGAGAGAGAGAGAGAGAGAGAGAGAGAGAGAGAGAGAGAGAGAGAGGGGGAGAGAGAAGTCCTTGCCTGACGTGGCGTGTAGCTGTGTAGCTGAGTGCACTGAGCCTTTTCTTTTGACCAGCTGCTATAGATGTTTTTATGGAAGGGTGATTTTGGACATGCACCTTCCAGTATAGGTTTTTTTGGGGTAGTCACATTTTAGATGTTGGTGAGCACAGATGTGCACTTTTGGCAGCAGGCAGCGATTATGTAGTCAAGCTAAGCAGCCATTTTGATTGTGGTTTTGAAATTGTATAATGTGGCAAGAAACAGCCTAATATCAGCAATTTGGGTTCCAGTTATTTCTTCATACCTTATTTGAGGTCAGATACAACTTGTAGACCACCATTTATTCCAGTCATCGGTGAGTTACGATGTTATTTTATACTTTTATTTAATGGGTGTGGCACGTAAAGTGAGTGCACAGAGTCAGTGGAAGAACATGCCGTCACAGTGCGGTGATGTATATTTGACACAAGACATTTCTTCATTTCGGATTTCTTCGTTGACGGCCAAGTGATTGATTCGCTGACTTTGAGAGATTTTGAGAGACAGTGTTTGACGACATCTTTTGAATGGACGTTCGGTGTAATGACAGCCTTGTCATTCAAAGACATACAATTCCGTTGAACGGTTGACTTTAAAGGCTTAACACAAAATTATAGAAAGTACTACAGACTCTTTAGTAGTTCTTTTGAATTTGGAAACGGTACATGCTGTACTTCATATATTGTGTTTTTTTTATCTTGTTGTATATACCTTTTGGATTTTGTGAGTAGTTACATTTATGTATGTGTTCCCAAGCTAGAGCTCCAGGAAACAATAGGAGTATGGGTAATTTTGAGGAGGCCATATATTAAATTAACTTTGTGATGGGATCAATACATGATCCTGTTCACTAATTGAGAATTGGGATTGGACTTTGGGATTCGACTTTTGGGGTTAACGCTGAGATTGTAGTAACCAAGATCTGCACCATTACATTGCACGCTAATAGTAGTAACTCCACTATGCTCAAAAGGAATAAAAACATTACAAATGACTAAGTAAAAAGCCTGTTATCATTAAAAAAAAAGAGCAATGAAACTCAAGAGAGTGCTCTTAACTAGCGCATTGGTTTTAATCATTCTAAATCAAATCTTGTGCATGTGATGTTTTGTTGAACTAGTGATTAGATAGAGAAATAATTATTAACTATTTAAATACTTTTTTGTACATTTTGGGAAAGAGGAAGTATTTTAATTAATGTTAACGGCTGGTTCAAAATTAGCGAATAATTGTGCCGCAACATTATTACAAATGGTAATGTTAATGGATATTTCAGCAATTTCTGAGTGTCACAGTGAAAATGCATTTTTTTAAATTGATTTAATTTTATGAGCAAAGGTTGTAATTTTCCTTTAAGTTTTGCTTACTTCCCCTAGCTGTTGCTAGGTGATGTAAGTTAATTCATGCAGTAAGTGATGGCGCAAGAGAGAGTCTTTTCAAGCCAGAGAGTCAATGAGTAGACTGTGCCATTGATGACTGATTTTATTTGCATATCAATTGAGAACTATGTGCAGAGAGAGAGAGAGAGAGAGAGAGAGTGAGAGAGAGAGAGAGAGAGAGGGGGAGAGAGAAGTCCTTGCCTGACGTGGCGTGTAGCTGTGTAGCTGAGTGCACTGAGCCTTTTCTTTTGACCAGCTGCTATAGATGTTTTTATGGAAGGGTGATTTTGGACATGCACCTTCCAGTATAGGTTTTTTTGGGGTAGTCACATTTTAGATGTTGGTGAGCACAGATGTGCACTTTTGGCAGCAGGCAGCGATTATGTAGTCAAGCTAAGCAGCCATTTTGATTGTGGTTTTGAAATTGTATAATGTGGCAAGAAACAGCCTAATATCAGCAATTTGGGTTCCAGTTATTTCTTCATACCTTATTTGAGGTCAGATACAACTTGTAGACCACCATTTATTCCAGTCATCGGTGAGTTACGATGTTATTTTATACTTTTATTTAATGGGTGTGGCACGTAAAGTGAGCACAGAGTCAGTGGAAGAACATGCCGTCACAGTGCGGTGATGTATATTTGACACAAGACATTTCTTCATTTCGGATTTCTTCGTTGACGGCCAAGTGATTGATTCGCTGACTTTGAGAGATTTTGAGAGACAGTGTTTGACGACATCTTTTGAATGGACGTTCGGTGTAATGACAGCCTTGTCATTCAAAGACATACAATTCCGTTGAACGGTTGACTTTAAAGGCTTAACACAAAATTATAGAAAGTACTACAGACTCTTTAGTAGTTCTTTTGAATTTGGAAACGGTACATGCTGTACTTCATATATTGTGTTTTTTTTATCTTGTTGTATATACCTTTTGGATTTTGTGAGTAGTTACATTTATGTATGTGTTCCCAAGCTAGAGCTCCAGGAAACAATAGGAGTTTGGGTAATTTTGAGGAGGCCATATATTAAATTAACTTTGTGATGGGATCAATACATGATCCTGTTCACTAATTGAGAATTGGGATTGGACTTTGGGATTCGACTTTTGGGGTTAACGCTGAGATGCATTTGTATATGTTTATAGGTGAGCTTTGTTTGGGGTGTTGAAACCTTGAAGATAATTTGGGTATTGATGTCATGATCACAAGGCAGGATCATCAGGACAATTGTGTTATGGGGTAGTTGAACATATGAGCATAATGAGTGGTAAGGTGAAGGTTGTGTATTTATGAAAGTGGGTCAAAGCAGGATCCTTTTCTCATTTGTGAGTATATTCAAATTATATATTGAAGGTAACCATTTGAGGTTGGATCAACGCAGGATCCTTCTCATTTTAGGAGAGGTTGAGGGGTAGTGGTAAGGACTATTTTGTTTGGGGTCACATAGAGATGAAGCGGAATAGTAATTGGTTATAAAACACTTTTGATGCTGAGATTTTGGGTTATAGTATATTTCATCTTGACTACGGTGAAAGATTGATTGAATGATTTTGAACTTTGGTAATTTGTGTTTATTGAACTGAAATAAATTGCATATATTTTGATGGTACATGGCACGAGTGAATAATTCATTATTTTGAGTCTTCCCGTGTGACACTGAGCAGATTTCGATCAAAATGAGTTTATTTTGTCATTAAAGATATACGCTCTTTCACATTTGGCATTCAGTTTTGTATTATCTCACGCAAAATTATTATGCGTAGCGCCTTCTATACCAAAATTCAACGATCCCTTTAAGCCTAAAAAGACGGATTATTTGAGGTCTTTCTATTCGCGGGGGCGATTTTTTTGTCCGTACCACTAACGCGTCAGATCGGTTAATTATATTTCGCAGAGCGACTTGGTCAAAGACCACGCCTGCTCGGAATCGTACCAACCGTAAGCGTTTTTTTTTTTTTTTTCGTGCTGGCTGTGTTATACCAGGGACAGCCTATGTGAGTCGCAGTGGTACTACTCTTTAGAAAAAAAAGTGTTTGTGTACTTTGTGAGAGATTGATAATAGTGAAGATGGTGGTGAAAATTATGATTGTAAATGTAATGATGGTGGTGGAGATATGATGATGATATGGTGATGGTGCTGACATATCTATCTATATTTATCTATCTATCTATTTATCTATCTATCTATCTATCTATCTATCTATCTATCTATCTATCTATCTGTCTATCTATCTATCTATCTATCTATCTATCTATCTATCTATCTATCTATCTATCTATCTATATATTATATCATCTTTATTAACTTCAAACGAATAACAAAAGATGTAAAACATTGAGACCCAGGTCCACTATTACAAATGAAATGGATAAACCGTTTCATAGTGACATGAGGCAGGGTAGATCAGAGCAAAACACAGTACATCAAAGCAACAATAATTATATCAATCAAATGTATATAAGATATGTTAGACTTCATAACTCATAGAAAATATATGTATCTTTCTAGTTTCTAGCATTAACAATTAATTTGGCATACAATGTAGCTTGAATACAATTCAACGTTAATAATAATAACATAATCAAAATATATCAATAGAAAACAACGACCTCATTATGCATGCACATCAAATTAATAATATTATAATATTAATCTATTAACACACTCACAAAAAAAAATGTAACCAACTGGTTAAAATGTTAACCAACAGTGGGTTTCCAGGTGAACCGACCAATTCTTGGTTAAAAGATTAACCAACCCTAGTTGGTTACAAGTTTAACCAACTATTTATTAAAACTTAAAAAACTTTATAAAACTTGGTAGAGAGGGCGCTGCACATCACAATTTGTTTGCGAGGTAATGAAAAAATGAGTTTCGAATTTGAGAGAACATGCAATTTTATTGGCAGAAAATACTTTATTTGGTCAAATCGACCCAGAAACGGCTGAAATATCAATAAATATATCTGATCTTATAATTAGTTGGGGCCCAAATAATTAGATGATTTTTTCAAAAAATTTAAACAATGCTTGCACTTTTTCAAAAATGTTCAAAAGCATTTTTTAAATAGTTGTTGATGATCTCTCTATTTAATCATTATTTCAATAAAACATCACATGCATAATTTTGTATGAAAAATGGTTGAAACCAATGCCTTTCTGGAAAGCGCCCTCTTGTGTTTTAATGGCTCTTTTTGAATGATAACAGGCTTTTTACTTAGTCGTTTGTAATTTTGTATATCTTTCGAGCATGGTAGAGTTATAACTATTAGTTTATAATGTTACTGTCCAGGTTTGGTTACTAAAGTTCAGCCATACCAAAACTGTACTACCCCTTTAAACGAATTATTTGATAAATAATTTTAACCAACCCTGGTTGATAAATAATTTTAACCAACCCTGGTTGGTTAATAAAGTAACCAACAGTTGCTTACATGTTCATCTATGTAAACAACTGTTGGTTAATTTTGGTCAATTGTTGGCAGGTAAGCCAAACAAATATTTACAATACCATTCTATACTGATGAATTTGTATAATACATTTGAAACCGTTAAAATTCCCACAACATTTTGGACATTGAGAAATGGTAGGGTGAGAAAATGATTCCTATGTTGTGAAAGTGAAATATCACTTTGCAAAAATACAATGGATGCGTGTGGTTTAGCAATCCTACAACAGAAAGATACTGTACACTCAAGATTCCAATCAAACAACGGGAATACATTACGCCATTATGATTGCCGATTCCCTACCTAGTCATGATGTATGTAATGCTGCTGCAGACTAGTCCGGCTGGCAGCCTGCGGCCGCGCAGCGCGGTGCATGCATGCAGCAATCACTGGGAATTTGCCCGAGGCTGCATGAAGAAATTGGCGGTCACGTCACGGCGTTTTTAACACATTATACAAAATATTGTGGGAATTTTAGCGGTTTCAAATGAACTATACAAATTAATCAGTAGATTGGTATAGTAAATATGTTGTTTGGCTTACCTGAAAACACTTTGATGTGGAATTCAAAACCCAACTGCTTGAGCCTTTCTGCTACAGCTTCCATGATGCTTAATTCTAGCCGAAAAAAATATTGCTGCGATTCCTTGTTTCTCATTGGCTAATTTCATGTCACATGTTCAAAACTTTTAACCAACTTCGAATGACGGTAATTCCACACTATCATTAACTAACGTATGTGGAACGATCTTTAAAAAAAAAAAAATTTAACCAACCATGTCACTTTAACTTCAGATTGGTTATTTATTGTAACCAACCAATTTTAATACATAAACATTTTAACAGTGTTTTGAGAGTGCACTTAACATAGGATTAGGGTTATATAGAATAATATTATAATATTAATCTATTGACACTTAACATAAATTATAATGAATGACTTCTATATAGAGGGGTAAATATACAATATTTATATCTATCTATCTATCTATCTATCTATCTATCTATCCAGATATTTAGCTATCTACATCTACCTATCTATCTATCTATCTATCTATATATGTATCTATCTAGTTATTTATATATCTAGCTAGCTATCTATCTATCTAGCTATTTATCTATCTATCTAGCTATCTATCTATCTATTTTCATTTCATTTCAAAGACTTTGTTTTCTGCAATCAAACAAATCAGTTACAACAAATATGGATAATTATATAGAACATAAAGTATGCAAACAATATACAAAATATAGAACAAAACTACTTGTACATGAGTAAGATATACTTTGGGCCATTGTGTGTATAAAGAATGAAAGCAGATGGTCGCCGTTATAAGCAAAAGCTTGAGCAGACGGTCAACCCAGCTAAAATTCGAGTTGTGAAATATTTGCTATGTAACACAAAGAGGGGGCCATGATACTCAAATGATATTTTGCAAAAGGGGTTAGATCAATTTTTTATCAAATTTGATTTTGTTGTCTTAATGTATTGATTTTTAGTAGCTCTATAAGATGATACCAAAGAAAAGTTGAAATTCCCATCAAAAAGTGTAAAACAATGGCTAAGAAAATCGTTTTTTTTTTCTTCAAAAGGGGATAGATCCATTTCAGTTTGTTTGCAAAAGGGGTTAGATCCACTTTAGACCATGCCGAGAAAATATGTTTTTTTTTTTATTTCTACCATATTGCAATATGTTTATGCAAAACAAATTTGTCATTATATACTACCCTTCCATGTGAATGTAAAACTGAGTATGAAAAAGTCAGCCTGTCTTCATATTTTTAAAATAATGTTCCAAAAAATTGAACTTTGTGGATCTAGCCCATTTTGCAAACAAAGTGGATCTAACCCCTTTTGCCAATAAAATATTGTACAGTTGAGCATGGTCGGTGACATGTGAGTTGTCATTATTTTTTCGCTTTTGATGGGTGAAATTTAATCAGAATGAAAAGAAAAAAACTTCAGTTATGAGCCAACTCACATACATGTTCATAGTGGGTGACTAGGGCTGCCCCACCTCCCTTAAATCCTGCCCACCCCCCTCCCCCTACCCCCTCTCCGAAAAAGGTTTAATTTTAATAAGCTGTTGTGTAGTTGGATTTTTCCCCCCAGTGTAAGAATCTATAAATCTAATTTTCAATTTGGTTTGTGTCCCAGTGTGTTTGCATGTTGAAGAGGCGGGGGAGGGGGAGGGCTGGTGATGCCCCCCCCCCCCCTCCTACACACCATAGATTGATTAAGATTAGTTATGTTAAATTTTTGTTTGCAAAAGGGGCTAGATCCACAAAGTTCAATTTTTGGAAAAATTATTTTAAAAATATGAAGACAGGCTGATTTTTTTCATACTCAGTTTTACATTCACATGGTAGGGTAGTATATCGGGACAAATTTGTTTTGCATTAACATATTGCAATATGGGAGAAATTAAAAAAATGATTTTCTAGGAATGGTCTAAAGTGGATCTAACCCCTTTTGCAAACAAGCTCTTCGGATTCAATATAAATAATTATAGAATAAGCATAATTATGAATCTTATCTTTATAAGGCTAATAAGTATACGTTCATAACAGAGATAAGAGAGAAATTAAACAAAAACAAGTGTGTGAGTGGTGCGTGTGTGTTCAAGTGCAGGTGTCCTAATGCGCCAAAATATTGGATCATCATCATTACTATGCAACGTCAGACCAAAATTTAATTTAGTTTCTAAAATTTTACAAAGAACGTTTTTTTTTTTAATCTTTATACATTATATTGTGAAATAATGTGTTTTTTTAGTGTAGCTTTAAATGAATAGAGAGACGTACATTTTGTAATATGTCCAGAGAGTGCATTCCACATGTCCACTGGACCATGATATCTTATGGACTTATGCGCTAACAGATTTTTAGGATTGTGTAAGTGAAAATCAGTACATTTACGCGTGGGGTATGAGTGAACATGGGCATTAGGAATACATACGTCATGAAAAAGAGGAAGTGAATTTTGTGTGCATTTAAACATGCAAATTGCTGTTTGATATAAATGCAAATCACTCACTATTAAAATGGTTAATCTATAGAATAACGAATTTGTATGAGCTAAGTAATTAGAATGAGTACAAATTCTGAATGCTCTTTTTTGCAAGAGAAAAATCATATTAATGTTGGTTATACTAAAATTCCCCCAAACAACATTGCAGTATGTAAAATAAGGTAACACTAATGCATTATATAATGTAAAAAGTGTTTTCTCGGGTACAAAGTCCCTCATTTTAACAACAACACCAACTGCCCTTGAAATTGATGTTGTAATAATATATACATGATCATTCCAAGTAAGATTTTAATCCAAAGTTAAACCTAAGAATTTATTCGATTTCCTTTCAACTATGGACATATCCTGACGACGGATAGTCAACCTATTCGAAACGTCGAGTCCCTCCTACCATCCACCCTCTCCTCGCAATACCACAGTCCTTTCTAGGACTATCAACAGTCCTTTCTAGGACTACCAATTGTCCTTTTTAGGACTCTCCTAGAAAGAATACCAACAGTCCTTTTCAGGACTATCCTAACAGTCCTTTATAGGACTAACAACAGTCCTTTCTAGGACTACCAATTGTCCTTTTTTAGGACTCTCCTAGAAAGAATACCAACAGTCTTTTTCAGGACTATCCCAACAGTCCTTTATAGGACTACCAACAGTCCTTTCTAGGACTACAAACAGTTCTTTTAGAACTCTCCTAGAAAGAATACCACAGTTCTTTTCAGAACTGCACCAACAGTCCTTTCTAGGACTACCATAGTCCTTTTCCAGGACTTACCAATCCACCCATCTCACATGGTGTACCCGTAAACCGCACGTATTATTATGGACATATCATCATTAACAATATTTATAACCTGGTCAAAGTATGTTTGGGAAGCACAAAAATGTATAAAACAAGTTTTATCTAAATTGAAGGACACTTTTTTGTATTTGAACCATGTTGAGACTTTTAACTAATTCATTATTGAGACTATAAATAAGAGTATTCAAACATTTATGAGAATGAAATATATTAGTGTCATCTGCGAAAAGTACATAAGTCAAAAGTGTTCATTGTGTTGTCGTTAATATAAATGAGAAAAATGAGGGGGCCTAAAATTGATCCTTGTGGAACACCACATAACACATAACTTAGGCGAATTAACCGACTGAAATTAAACGAATTGCTTTCGATTATCTAAATAATTCTTAAACAATTTTAAGGCTGTGCAAGATTGTATCAAAGCATAATCAGTAGAAAACCCTTTCGAAATCCAATCTGATTGCAAATAAGAGTATTATTTTCTTGTAAAAAAGAATAAAGTCGTTTATAAAAATGTTTCTTTTAAATCTTGGAAATGACCGGCAATAGCGAGATAGGGCGATCATTTTGTATTTGTGTTGAATTATCTTTTTGTATAAATAGGAATCACTTTGGCTATCTTTAGAGAGTCCGGGAAAATGCCTGTAGAAAGTGATAAATTACAATATGAACTAGGGGAGACTGAGGCCAGACAATGAATATTTAGTTTTAATAAATACACATTTAATCCGTCATAACAACAGGATCTACTCATCTTAAAAGATCGAACTATATCTAATATTTCATTTTCATAAACTGGAATAAAAAAAAAAAAGAATTGTCATTGCCATCAAATAAATAATACCTAAAGTTATCATTTAAATGTAATGTTGAGGATAAACATGGACCTATATTAACAAAGACATTATTGAAAGCAGTAGCAATTAAATGCGATTCCGTGATTTCATTACCATGTTCAACTATTACAGCAGAGCATACTTTCTTTTTACTTTTTAAGAGATCATTAATGGTTTGCCATAATAGCTTTACATTCCCCTTGATTAGATTATATTTTATTTGAATAATACCGTTTACGTGATACACGAATTAAAGTCGTTAATCTATTTCTATAATGCTTATATCTATCTTTATTCTGAGTAGTTGGTTTACGCAATGATATTTTTATACAAACGATTACGAGTTAAAATTTATTGCATTAACCCCTGAGTAATCCATGGCTGTTTTATACTTATATTATCCCCTTTTTAAATAAATGGCACATTCTTATCTATATATATAATTATTTATGCAAACAGTTTTGATATGACAAATAAGCATCTTTAACAGAGAATATCTCGCGCAATTGTTCTTTGGACAAATCAAAAATTAAAGAATCAATAGTTTGTTGTGTTTCTTTCCTCTTTTTTTACAAAAATATTTTTCCTAGTTATTTTCTCACTAATTACATTATAACATTTAACAAAAATGGGTAGATGATCTGATATGGTCTGAGTACAGAATACCATTTCAATATTATGCATGTATGACATTTGAGAATATATTATCAATTAATGTTTCACTTATTGTTGCACTATCAATTCTAGTAGGTTTGGAAATACGGGGATAACAAGAATATGATAGCATAGTATTATAACATTTCAGTATATTATTGTTTGTTTTATTAATTAAGTCTAAATTATTATTACCCATTAAATATATGTGTTTATTTTCATGCGATATCTTTTTCAAAACGGAATCTATTTGCTTTATAAACGTATCTACAGCCCTAGTTGGTGGTCTATACATGGTTTCCTATTATCATATTTCTATTTTTACTCATATTAAAGGGATAGTTGAGTATTGGTCAAACTTAACATTAGTAACCAAAACCTTCACCATTACGGTACAAACTAATAGTTATAACTTCACCATGCTCGAAAAGTATACACAATTACAAACGACAAAGTAAAACCCCTGTTATCATTCAAAAAGAGCCGTTACAACTCGAAGTGTCAAATTAACTCAGCGCGAAGCACTAGCGTTGTAGGTCCTAATACGGGACTGTATAGTGCAGTGTGCGGTAATACGGGACTGTAGTGCAGTGTGAGGTAATACTATAGAGTACTGTATAAGCTGTTAATTTCGCGAGGGTTTTATTTTCGCGAATTTCGCGAATCACTACCAAAGCGCGAAATTAACAACACGCGAATATATTGGCATGAACACATGTCAACTTTTGCCATGATGAAATACGAACGCAATTATTACCGTAACGCAGTATTTTGCGCTATACCCCCCAGCCACGGAGACAAGAGATGTACTACAGTACATAACAGACGTAGAAGTATGACTCCAACCACACTGCATGCATGCATATTGCACTGTCTTGATTTTAATTTTGTTGGCTCTAAGGGGCCATCTACAAAGTACATAGTAGTACGTGTATAGCATGTATCGCAACCATAGAAGTATGACTCCAACACTGCCGTTGACGCAAGCCCCATTCGAATTCGTACGCCTTTCGTTCACAGTCGCGCTAACACACGGAGCGACTGGTCCATGAGGCGCATATATCACTAATTTTTTGCGGAATGGAAGGACAAATCATAATCTTAATCCACCCGGTAGTTGGATCACATATTGGAGAGTAAATTGCTGGTAAGTACCGTATAATATGTATAGTTTTAAGCACAATTAGCGTGCACACAAATATTTGGTTTCAGTCCTTTAGTAGGAGGACATAGAACGCTAGTGCCTCGCACTAGCGTTCTCTAAATAGTGATACCCGGGCGTCAACCACTTTTATATGATATTTGAAAGTAAATTTCACAACAATTAGAGCATTTGAATGGGAATTATTATTATTTCCCATGTTTTTTTCGATGATCTTTCATATGGAATTGAAATCAGCCAAATCCGTTACAATTTATGTTGGGGGGCACTTTGGAAATTACCAAAACTCACCTTTACCTTTAACTTCTATAAATAAACTTTCTATGTCAGTCCGAAATTTGAATGTAAATATATTATTTTTGTACATGGCAACACCTCCTCCTCTACCATTATAGCGATCTTTACGTATCATTTCATAATTTGAAAGATTAAATATTTCGGGTGAATTTTCTTGTAACCACGTTTCTGTGATGCCAATGGCCAAAAAAGGAAAAGTATTAACCCGATCACTACGGGGACCGAGAATTCTCGGTCCCCGATGCGCCTACTCATATACGGGAACCGAGATTTCTCGGTCCCGAGCAAGGGCTATATTAATTGCATAAACATGCATGTATGACTCTACTAAGTACAATATTATTTACCTGAATACAAAGGTTGAACCCTTGGCTACATGTATATCAAGTTTCTTTTGACTTTAGTTGCGTGATTATTGTTTTATAACAATTTTATCATGGTAATACACAAGCCTACTTTCAGGATATTCGTATAGAAACACATACAAGCCAAGTCAGAGTAAATTCTACAGATTCTCACTTCGCTGAGCCTATATCATGCATATATCGATCGCCTCTTTTGTGTGTACTACTTGACCAGCGAACTCACGCTAGATTGAATAGAAGCGAATACAATGCCATGGTCAACCAGATATCGATCGGTTCTTTTGTGCGCTCCCAATGTGGTAACCTCGACCGGTCCGTAAAATAATCGCGTATAAAGCTATTGAAGCAGTATATCAATTGGCGTGGTAAAAGGGTTAATAGAGTCCATTAATATTTCAAAAGAAAGACATTTTGTATTCAAACTTCAAGAATTCATGTGAAATAGAATAAATGAATTACTAATATCATTAGTTCGTCTTAATATAGATTGATCATAAATGCTATTAAAATCCAAATTAATCTTCTTATTAAATTCATTTATTGTATAATATTAACTATTATGTTTATCAACATTTTGGTCATCTATAAGAACATCAGGATCCATTTAATTTGAGTGAAATATTAACATGGAGCGCGCGAGATGGAAGAAGTGAAGGGTGAGTGTGCAGTGACAAGAAAGTGAGCATATTAAAAAAACATAATTCTACGTCAACAAATAAAAAAGTACATAATTACAATATTTAGCAAATTATCTACAAGCATCATGGCCGCGGTGTCCTCAAGTGAGACTCTATATACTTATATATCTATCTAGCTATCTATCTATCTAAACCCCTCAAAAAAGTTCGGAAACTCAAGTTTGATCGATTATATCTCTCGTATTTTTTAATAAGCATATTCGAAATTGGTGTCACAATAAAGCCTCATTTATATACCTTTCAAACGGTGCATTATGTGTGGTGATTATGCAATTGGGGCGATTGCAGTAGCTTAGAGAATAGGGGGAGGCATGAAGTGAAATGTCGCAAAATGGCTCAATGCATTTAATTTACGAGTGCATGACTGTGCTGACCAGTTTTTTGAAAGTTCACTAGTTTTCTATTGAATACTGCCACCCTTTCCATTCATCAAAATCATTGGAATTTGATACCATTTTAATGGAAATTATCTTTTCATTACGATGGCATATTGATCGTAATGATTAGGCAAATGGGTTGTGCGCTGCAAACCGTAATATGGAGATTGGTCGAGTGTGAATCAGACAAAAAATATGGAGTTGACAAAAAATCAGAGCGTTGCATTTTTTTCGAGCTTTTGGGAGGATTTTTTAGCATTTCAAATGAAATATTCATGATTGAAATTGATATCAACGGAAAGCCCAACAACTATTCTGTATGAAAATGTGAAATTTATAATGATTTTTGTGAAGGGCGCTTGCAGGGAGATGAATGTGGGGGAGCCTCAAAGTGACCCATTTAAAAACGCTCTGATTTGTTGTCGGTGTCTTTTACCATTGTGTGGAGGATGTAATGCGGCTTGAATGAGTTGGCCATGAATGAGAAGAATTCAATTGAAAAACGCATGAATAGTGACTCAGTTGTGCCTTGAAATCTAAGCGTTTTGAAATTGGTCACTTTGAGGCTCCCCCAGCATGAGTGATTTCAAATTAATTTGTTGAATTTGATAAAAATTTGCTCCAAAGAATCTAAAATGTAAAACAAATTGGTGTTTCAATATTTCTTTTAAGAGTAAGCCCTCTTTTTTGCTCTTATGTCCCATGCCTCAAAGGGATAGTTGTTTTGGTAAAGGTGACGCTACACAAAATAACTTTTGTGAGATAATACAAACAAAAATGAGTGTCAAATTCGAAAGAGCATACAATTTAATGAGATAATAAATTTGGTTTGATCAAAATAGGTTCAGAAATGGCTGAAATATCAATAAACATAACCATTTATAATAATTGTTGGGCCACACAATTATTCATTAATTTTGAACCAGCAATCAAAATTCTCATTTAAATGCTTCCTCTTTTCATAAATTTACAGAAGAGGTTTTTAAATAGCTGTTGATTATCTCTGTATTTAATCACTATTTCAATAAAACATCACATGCACAATATTTAATTTTAGTGTGTTTAGAGAGCACCCTCCTGAGTTGTAACGGCTCTTCTTTAATGATAACTATTCCTTTCGAGCACGGTGTGTAGTTATAACTATTAGTTTATAATGTAATGGTGCATAGGAATTGTAGACTACAAAAGTGAGTGATTTTGGGGCAGGCGTTCATTTACAGAAGGTCGATCACATGACTTGTTGCTGTGATTACATGCAGAACGTTGATGGGTGGGGGGGGGGGGGGTGAATTACTGGATTCACAGGTAGACAAACCTGCACTGCCTCAGTTAATCTCCTTTTTCATGTGTTCGCTGACTAGTGACCAAGTAAACATAACATGCCACTAGTAGCATAAACTTTCATCATAAGTACAGTGAAACCTCTTTATAACAAGTGTTGTTATAAAACAAGGTACCTGATATAGTCAGGTAACTTCACGAGTCCAGGGTCTATAGGTACTTTGTTGTTTTTAAGCATGTAATACAACAAGGTAAATTCAATGGTCCACATTCTCATTATAAATAGGTTTCACTGCTCTTAATTCCACACATGTAAGTTTTTCTTACAATCATTCATACAACCATCAAGTCTTTCTTTTATTCTAAGATGCTGTGTAGATATGTATTAGTTATAATTAGCTCTTTATTGAATCCTGAGTGCCAGATTCTAAAACATGTATGCATACATGTAGTTAGCTAACTTCCATAATTATTTGTATGTTTATAATGTGAACTATTATATAGCCAGGGTTTGGTTTATATGCAATATTTTCTCACAGCTGATACATTGCAAAGTAAATGTGCACTTTGCTACTGGTACATTTGCATAGCACAACATATTTTGATAATCACTACCACATTGTAAATGAATGTAGACAAAGCTTTTACAAGTTTATTATTTGTTATTTTATTGCTGTTGAAATGTATGCAGATGTTATCGTTGAGTCCGGGTAGTAAATACTCCCGAAATCAATCAACACTACCTACAAGGTCCTCTCGGGGTATGACCATAAAATCATTATTGTATCATAGTTGCCAGTTTGTAAAAAAAACTTGCATTTATTTGTAAATTATACACAGCTTGCTCGTGGTAGTACATTTGCAAGTACCTTTTATATGTTTTTAAAGATCCTCTAAAATGCTTAATTGCCCAATTAGGTGAATTCTCAGTTTGTTTCAGTTCCACCTCGTGGAAATCAACTGGTCACCCTCTTTTCCGATTTTGACACTTTTATCTTTTATGTCAACAATCCCATGCTTTGTTAACTGCCCCCCTCCCCCCAGGCCTAGTGATATCATAGAGATAATCTTCTCTGGGCTGCAGTAAACTGCATGGACACTAGTCTAGGTTTGTAGACCTCTCATTCTTATTGTATTATTGCATGACCTATAAACATTCAGTCACAGGCGCGCCGTAACAGTTTTGGATTGGGGGGGCAAAACCCAAGGGGGCTCACAATTTGTGTGTGTAGGGGGCTCATGCCCAACCACACTCTGGTTGGCCAACTTTGAGGCCAGATGTGAGAATGAGACTTTGCGAGGGGAGCGAAGCGACTAGGCGGGGGTAGGGTGTGGGAGGGGGGTGTCCCCCCTCCCAGGGAGCTTTTGCATTTTTGGACTTTAAATTGTGCAATCTGGTGCATACCTAGATAGGAAATTCTGCTGTATTTGGGAAAGCGAGATATGCTTTGATCGACCAGAAGTTTTAATATATTTTTCACGTAGAAAACAAATAATTGACACAATAATAAATATGTACCCCAAAACACACCAACATAAACCATAATTATGCAACATTATGTATGATCCAACAACACACAGCAAATAATGAGTCCCGAGGGAGTCGAAGCGCCCTGATGCTGGGGCAGGGAAGGAGGGGGGGGTTTTGGGAGGGGGTATCCCCTCCACTGGTTAGAAAGATTTTGCATTTATGGACTTGAAATTGTGGCAATCTGGTGCATACCTAGATAGGAAATTCGGCTTGGGGCTGAGTTAACTGTATATGGGAAAGCGTATTATGATTTGATATATTTTTCAGCGAAGAAAACAAATATTGACGCACTAATAAATATGCACCCAAACCCACACATAAATATTGTAATTTACTATTTAGTGTCATACACAGTTCCAATATAAACAATATGGAGCATGTATGATCCACAACAACATGGCCTACAGCCAATAATGAATCCCGAGGGAGCGAAGCGACCGAGGGCTTGGGCAGAGCCAGAGGGGGAGGGTTTGGGTGGGGGTATCCCCTCCCACGGGAAGATTTTGCATTTATATACTTGAAATGGTGCAATTTGGTGCACTTCATGCCATACCTGTGAAGGAAATTTAGAATCCGAGTTAAACAAAATTAGAATAAAATGTTTATGCTCTCATCAGATGTTTACAACAAACTGAATTAATCTGTTCGCGCGCGAAGCGCGCAGCGAAAATTGAAATGGATCTATAAACTAGTTTTTGAACGTTAGCTCATACATTTGATTGTGTCCTTTCCGACTCTCTTTTAATTTTTTTTGGGAGGGGGGGGGGCTTTTTGGATTGGGGGGGGGGGGGGGGGGGCGCCGCCCCCCCTGCCCCCCCCCCCCCACTTCCGGCGCCTATGTTCAGACAGCATGTCTATTTAAGTGGTCTGTAGCAGCTATCCTGCCTGTAGTGGCCACTAAACTAAACATGATTTCCTGCAGAGGAAAAAAATGGAATGTTCATGTCTGCAGTTGCCATTTTTCTAATTCTAAAAGTATAACACAACAAGTCTCTATTGAGGCCAACAACTAAAACAAGGGAGTAAGGATTTATTAAACAATCATTCCTGGTAAATGTGCAGGGAAAGATGTTATCACTGTTTCCCTAGAATGAGTATTTCTCTCTCCCTGTCTCTTTTATAGTTACACACATTTAGCAGTAACTGAGCGAAGGTTTTAAAATGCTTGTAACCTAAATAATGTTGGCATCATCGCAAGGAAATGTTACATTCTTCCTAATAATTCATATATATTTGTCAAAAATTGTCACAGAATTGATTAATCGCTATCTAAAGTGATGAAATCTCGACCCGTTATTCGCCCTTGATCAGCCCGCTGTGTGGGAGTACGATTAATGACGTCACACGTGTGAAGAGCGCATGAGAGCGCTCCCAAGCCCGTGGGCGTTGTGTACTTAGGTGTACATGGTGTATGTGTATATATACCAACTCGAACGCTAAGTATTCTCATCACAATGCCTGATCTTCAGGAGGAACTGCTACTAAATGTAGACATCAAAGTTGATGTAAACAGCTCCACAAATATAATGTCATTGGTATAGTGATAGTGATGATGATGATAGATAATTTTGATTATGATGATGATGTGGGGACGTAGGAGGATAGAATAAAGAGGACGAGACGGAAAATACCATGAATTCATTCTTCAGTAAGTCACTAAAAAGACTTCTACTACTAGTACTATTTACTTGCGAATATTAATTACATATATGCACGGTTATTTGAACTGCATGACATCAACAAACGCAAAGATATGCTCAAGATTCACCGTCATGTCTACATGACACCTGAACTATAGTCACCACAATCACTCTGCGCTAGCTGCAGGCTAACATGTTTACGAAAACACCTCGGGAAATTACACGACATAGAAGGGTAGACAAATCTATTTGCATGATTCAATATCATATAATAGATATTTCTTTATACGCAATAATAAAATGTAATAAGCTGTTTTCGAGAGATTTGTATTCACTTTCATCATCAGCTGGCGTAAATTCGTGTCATGTGAAGTCTGGATATAAACCCTCACAAAAAGTTCCGCAATTCAAGTTTGAGCGTTCATATCTCTCTTATTACTTAGTACCGTTCATAAATGTGTTACCATTGGAAAGCTTGTATTCGCCCTTCACAATAATATGACATTTTTATCATGAAATGTGCATGACAAGTCAAAAGTGAAATCTTGCAAAAAACATTAATATGGTCAAACATAATGATAATTTCTCAATCAGTCAATAAAACACACTACATCTTCCTAACAACATACACAATCGTTATTGCAACCACCTCAAAATAATAAAGGTATATTTCATCCTCAAAAAATGATAAAACGCCATTGACATTCACGCATGACCGACTGAACATCATTCATAACACCGTTCTCACAGCAAAAGGACTGTACCCTGCTGTTTTATCATGCATTTTGCAACATTTTACTTTGACTTTGCCCATATTCGGTGTCATGCGCATTCCATGATAATATATTCATGGCAAATGTCAATCAGTTTAAAATGGGGAATACAAGCCTTCTAATCATCTCAAACTCATGAACGGTAATAAAGTAACATGAGAGATATAAACGCTCAAACATGAATTGCGAAACATCTTGTGAGGGTTTTTAATACACAGTTGTATACGTCTCGCTCTACGCTCTAGGCGGGGACTCGCACGTGTGACGTCATTATTCCGTACTCGTAATTCCGTTTCAAGCCATATAGAAAGTTCTGAGAAGGGTCTTGGAAACACGCTTCTTATCGCGTTTCATTGATATTTCAAAACTTAAGAGCAGATGATTTGTGTTCTGGTTGGTATAGCTTCCGTACATGTATACATTTGTCTATTTTGTGATATTTTGTGATATTTTCTTCGCTCAGCTACTTTAAAGTGTTCTACATCTCGCAACCTTTATAAACAAACAACCAATGACATAAACTACAGTATACTTTTACTGAGTTTAATTGATAAGACTAACACTATAACTTCTGGTCATAGCTCGGTCCGACTGACCAACGACCTTGGCATACTCCTCTCTTTTCTCCTCACTTCATACCTCGTACTGCCAGTAAATTGACACGTCAAGCGCCCGAGGGGCTATAGATACAAAAGTCTCAACACTGATAAAAATCTCCTCGATGCCACTTGAGAGCGGAAAACTCGTACCCCTCGCCAGGCGCTGAGAGAGGTTTTCAGCAAGCTTTCATTACCTCATGCATCAAATCAAAGCGATGACACATAAAAACAAAAACTAAACATGAGATAAAAAACAAGCATCAAGATTTAACTTCACTAGTGTGTAAATAAATGTATGTAGTGTTTTGTAGCCAAAAGTAAATTACGCTGCATTATTGCTCACGTTACATCACATCAAAGTGACTGAAAAACAAAAACAAATTAAGTATTACAAAAACGCATTTCATGTTTTACTTGCAAGTTCCGCTACATATAAACTGTAATCAACTCTTTCTATGCCTATGTGAATCAATTGTGTTGTGTGTAGAGATCTCTGCTGCAAAAGATTCAAAATCAATTTAAAGGGGCAATTAATTTTTAGTCAGAAAGGTGCAATTGAACAGATCAATTTTGCACATCTAGTCACATTGATATGACTTGAAATAGACCGCTTCGGTAATGTATGCAAATATTATGCGTGATTGACGTCAGACTCCCCGTCGCAAAGCTTTAAAAAAGTACTTTTGTTAAGGCTTGACGGACGGGGAGTCTACGTTATGCGCATATTATTGCAATACATTACCGAAGGCTGCCCTATTAGAAGCAACTGCACAAATTAATTGTCACTTTTGAATGTACATACAATATATAATTTATTTGTCGTTTTTTGTATTACTCTAGTGATCCTATTTGTAACGAGGGGTACTTGATATAGCGAGGTAATTCACAGGTTCTGGTTCGATGTATTCTATTTTTAAGCCCCGATACAACACAATATCTTGATATAATGAGGTAAATGAAATGGGACCAAACATTCTCGTTAAACAAGGATTCACTGTACATTTTGTTACAACTCAGTTCATGCATGCATTATCTTAAGTCTGCTGCATGAACGCATATTTATTACGAGTTTTAAATCTACATATATAACTTAAATATACAATTATAATATCAGATTTATATCACATGTCAGCATATTGCAATGTACACCAAAGCCATGCAGGTTGCCTACAGATTCACATATTATTATACCACATCATAAATGTTTATAAATTATATTGCACTGTTATTGAACAGGTAACCTAGAAGTATTAGAAAATGTTTGCTGGTTCTCACCAAACATACTGTTTTAGTGATTGTTTATACTGTTCCTAAGTGATATGATAGTAAGGAGTGATGGAAGCATTTCTTGTAATGACATCTGTTGAAAATTTGTTAGGAAAAACAACAAATATTGTCTTTTTTATTATATCATGCTTTACATTGTCTTTATTTTGAATTCATGATGTGCATTTTGGCAACACAATCTCTCCTTCAATCAGCTGATCATCATCTTTATCTAGAAATGTTTACACATACAAAATGACAACATTTGTGGCAGCAATCACAACAAATAGAATTGTCTTCAAATGTACTTCCATCGGGAAGTTGCAAGCACTCATATCACAAATGTTACACATGGTATACAGATCGACTTTTCTGACGTGCCGAATCTTTCCATTTGTTCCCCTCTTTTTGTGTCATGTCCTTTCTGTTGTGTCTGATTCGATAAAGTTTTGATCGAAGTGATGCCTGGTTGACATTCATGAATGTTTTGATGAGATGACTGGAGACGACTTGGTTGTTTGTTCTGTTGATGTCTGAGGACCAGTGTTTGTTGGTACTGCCTGTGCATCAATAGTTTACAATGGAAGTTATAGTAAAAACCAGAGTCGGTTAATGTGGGTGTGATGAAGATTGTATCAGGAATTGCGAGTGTGTTGTTGTTGTTGTTGTTGTTGATGATGTCGACGACGGACGGTGATTAGGAGTTTTCGCTATTGGACAAGAGGGAACGAGTTACCCGTCTAGAACGACCGTTCAGGGTGGCCAGAAATAACGAACGGGGGTATTTGCCATTGTGATAATTGTTCACTCCCTGGATAAGATAATCTTTTAAAAAGAAATCATAAATCCGTCATACGATATTATTTGCATACATCACAGAAGCGGTCTATTGGATGTAGTGAACCAGTGCCTGTTCACTACCTGTTCGCTGCCTTTGACCATTCTT